>FXXK01000122.1:783845-923845 GCA_900184695.1 Betula pendula | reverse complement strand
TCTATTGCTTTGCTTAATTGTTTTGCTTTATTTATTTATTTATGTTTTGAGTCATGTTTTGCTCTACATTATACAGCAAAAGATTAGGTAAACAATATATTATATATAATTCCTTAAAAAATTATATATTTTTGCCATAAAGTCTAAGGACAATTTAATTCACTTAAATTTTCCAATAATTACGAGGCCATAAACATGACAAAAAAAAAAAAAAACTACCGAAATATCCTGTAATTTTATATTATTCTTATCAGTATAATGAATGATAATTTGTATCTTTTCTTCTTTTAGTTTCTTCATACGTGAATCTCAAATTTTCAGATCTCTTTCCTTCATATAATTAACATATTTGTGACTTTTTAAAAATTATTGTTATGTTTGTAAGAAATGATATAATTGGATGGTTATATTCCATTCATATGTTTATATCTTTTTTTATTTTTATTTTTTTCTCTCTTCTTGTATACTGCTTTAAACATAGAAGTGAGCTTCATCTTGTACTCAAAATATGTACACCTTATAGCTATTGATAAATACAAAGAGATTGTAATTTAATACAATTTAATATAATATCTTATTTGAATGTTTAAAGATAATATTATTGAGTGAGAATTCTTGGATGTAAAAAACTTTTATGTGGTAGAGGACTTTACATCTGCAAAATTTTATAGTATGGACTGCTACATCATGAAAACTCCTTGAATAAAAAATTAATGGCATAATTGGCTCCCGTAATACAAGCACAAAACATATCTAATAGATACACAAAGATTGAAGGACCATCTAGCACTAAAACATAAAACGTTATCATTTAATAGAAAATATGAAATGTAGTTGATATAAAAATATGGGTATGATATAAAAACATGGGTATGATATGCGATTAGAGGGTTAGGCACGTAGGATTATATTCTTCCGATTTATATTTTTTTTATCTTCCCCCTATTTATGCTCCCATCAATTTGAAACAGGACAATCATCATTAAGAATGATATACAAAAACTTGTATATAGAGAATTGCACTTCAATACTAAAAATGAAACATCAGATAAATACCGTTAACATAAATGTGCTATATATTTTGAAAAGGCGATGACCGGAGAGGCGGAACGGAAATAAAGGCCGGGCCAATTTTCAAGCCTTATTAAAATTAGGCTTCGCCTGCCCATCATTCATGTGCCCTCCTTGACGAAAATTTCTCCTTCACGGTTCCAAGCCTACGAGTCGCCATTGTTCGACCAGATTTAATCTACTCTTAATTGCATGGCCTCATGAACTCGTTCAGGTAAGCCCAGAGTTAATTTAACAGCTTTAAGGGTATTTGATGCGTTTTCTCTCCAACCATTTTTTCCCCCTTTCTTTTACGAACGTCGTGAACTTTCGCAAATTGCTGATATTTTATCTTTCTAATGATGAATATTATCTTGCATTTTATGTAGAAAAACGATAAAGATTATATGCTACCTACATAGTTAACGAGTTAACTAAACAGGGAACATGTAGTGCATGATGCTTAAACACAAATTGGGCCTTAATCCTATGCGTAAATTGTTGGGAGGTACGGTCATGGGAAATGCATACTAATAATATTTCTGGGGTTTTACGAAATGGGTATCTCGTTATGATATGGAATTTTATTTTATATTAAACAGCTAGTACTGGTACTTGGGATCAAGCGCCTGTCTGTGAAAACAGTGAGAATTTTTTATACTTGGCACGTTTTTTCCTTGCCAGTGAACACGTTGCATTATATGCTCATCTTGGTTTGGTGTTTTGCAAGCAAGATTAGGAAAGAAAGTGCTGTTTCTATTGGGCCAGGCAACACAAGAGACCCACACACAGCACATGCGTTTTTAATGCAATATAAGAGTCTTGGAAGACATATTCAGGATGCATGTGTCAATGGTTTTGTTTGATATTCATGTTAACATGATAAGAATGCTAACAGCCGGGTTGTTTAAAGATTAGTGGGACATATAAGGGAACATGCCATTCTATGGTTTGGTATTGGGATGGGGTACCTTTTATCTTATGATGAGTTTGAGAGGTGTACCAGCCGTCATAGCCTTCATAGGGATTTGGTTGCATCAGAAATGGAGATGATGATGAGGTCATGAGGATATTCTAATCAGTAGAGAGAGAGAGAGAGAGAGAGAGATGTTTTCTAATGTGTTGAAGCCCATTTGTCATTTGTAGAAGAGCGTTCAGAAAATTCTGCTCACTTCAAAGGAGGTTGGATTCTTAGATTGCGGACATGCGGTGAAATATGCAGGTAGTCTGGTGGTAGGAATATTAGTGTTAGAGGTATGTAGGAGAAGGGGAGAATTAAGCGAGATCAAAATTTGAGCGAAATCCAGATGAATCAAAGAGGAGATCATCCTTTAAATTGTCATTGAAAGTATGCAGTGGTGGAGTTGGTGGTGTTGCAGGGATGAATTTAGCAATAGATAGAGAAGAAGTTTTACTGAGGTGTTTCCAGATCTAGGGGAACTTCTGCGACATGGGGTTTGAGGATTCTGTTACAAATTGGATAAAGTATAAGGGTCGATAGCTCCTTGTTTGTTTTAATGAGCATTCTGGTTAGATGGAATTTATGGCCCAACTGAATTTCAAGTTTGACCCTTTTTTAGGGAATGACATGAGGATCTGATGTATTCAAAGTTTCTTATGAAAGAAGTTTGGCGGCATGTTTTTGTTGAAAACTTTCAATTTTTCTAAGTTTTATGTTTTCTGGGCCAATATTTTGCTGGATTCTTTAAAAGAAAAGGCATCTTTTTATGTTAACATAACATTGACCGACTCTCCCTCAGTCGAATAAAGTTCTTTTTACCTTCAAATGGAGAGAAACACTTCACATTGGGGGAAAACACTTCTTGGATGTTTCTTAAGTTACTCTCGTATGAATTATTTCAGATCATGTTACTCTCAAGTTATTTTCCATTGGGTGGGGGCAGCTATTTTCATGTCTAAACCAAGTGATTTGAAGAGCGAGTTATGTTATTGGAGAAGCTTGAAAGTGACATTCAACTTCAGATCAGTGATGTACATGAAAATCTTAAGCACGATGGCAGAGCTAAAGACTTGGAGGTCTTCTGCAAGTAGAAGAGACTGATGGCCCTGTTATATAAAATCTGAAGTTTCGATAATAAGCAAGAAGAGGTCGCTTGTGATCTTCTTAATATGGCAAGAGAAGTGTTACACATATTCTCAAGTGTTCATTCTCAAGTATTCACTCCTTGACATAGCAGTGATAATTACCATTGGATGAAATAACAAATGAAAGTACATGTAGCATCTAATAGTGATTTTTACTGTCATGTCAAAGAGTGAGCACTTGGTAGTATGTTTTTCATTTCTCTTTTCTCATAAGGCAACGGATGGTTTATGGAGTTTTCAGGCTGTGAAAATTATAAAAAGAATTGGGGAAGATATCCAAGTCTTGCCATGAAAGAAAGAGTCGTAAAAAATACACTGAATTTCCAAAGAGTGCAGAATTAAGTCATTATGGGGAAGGCAGAAATTGATGAGGTTCTTGTATAGGGGCAAGAGGAGATAGAGTAGAGAAGAGGTATCAAGAGCAGGCCTCAGAAGAGCATACTTAGGAATCTTGCAGCGTGGCACTAAAAGAATTATTCCAAATTCTAGATATTCTTCAGAGGATGTTGTGGGGTCTCATAGCATCAGAAAATCTTTAGAAAATTTGGTGTTGTAAATGCATTTTACATTCCTCTTTGGGTGATTTGTGGCATATTGAGCTTCTATGGTTTTGTCAACCTTCTTTATGAAAGAGTTTAGAAAAGTTTGGGGAAATCTATCTTGGTTGCTTAGCCAAGAACAGACTAGTTCTTATATTTATAACTAAAGGAGGTAAGAGCTCTTTACGATAAGTGCAGAAAACTAAATAGCACAAAAGGAAAGCTTTTACATGCAATGATATAAGTAAACACAAAAATAGAAATGAGGAGCCTTCAGCTGTTAAGAGAGGACACGGCAGTGAGCTGAGAGTGTGGTGAAAGTCAGTAGGAAACATGAATTATGGAGTGAGTTGCTGCTACTGTCAGACGTGAAATCAGCTTCAGTTGTGGGCCTGAATGAGCTGCTGTCAGGTGAATTGTGGAGTTTAAGAAATCTTCTTGCTAAATGTTAACTCCTTGCTGATTATCATGGTTGATTTGAGTGAAAATGTCATTACATTGTAATGATAATTAGAGTATGCACCTGACTGCAATTTCTCCTTGAGTTTAAATTTCTTGTTCTTCATACTACAGATATAAATTCCTGGACTATTTTGCAAACATTTCAATTTCTATATGATACAGAATTAGATCCAAGGCTACAGATAAGAGAAAAAGAATATATGAATTTTCATTATAGCAAAAGAGTTTTCATGTGTGGGAGCTCCAATAACTAGTGGAACTTTTACAGTGTACAAGTTTTTGCAAAAAAGACCAATTTTCAAGTCGCCATCAATCCCTCCTGCTTGCCAATGGAACCACCTCGGCCAGCGGCGTCGACAGGGGTGTTGGCAATGGAGATGTTCTACAGACAGGACATGTCGGGTGCAGCCGCAACCACGGGTCAATACACTTGAGGTGGAAGAGGTGGCCACAATCCGGCAGCAGGCGGAGCATATCACTACTCTTGTAATCTGCTAAACATATGGAGCAGCATATGGCTGTGGAGTCTGTCTTATTGATCTTGGCCTCGGAGTAAAGCAGCTTTGGATAGCTCAGGATTGTGGCCTCATCGAGTCCCACATCGATGACAAAGTTTTGTGGTTCTTGATCAGATGGCTGAGGAACAGTCCTTTGCCTTGCTGGGGCTCCTGTTTGCTCTACCCGGGTGCAACAATAGGAAGCCAAGGTGATGGTTGTGATGAGCAGGAGCATTCCAATTGAAACTCCGATTCCATAGCCGAAGCCTCCGATGTTGTTAAGAAGTCCACCGGAGTCTGTTGTGTTGTTCATCTCCTTGAGGATTGTGACAGGAGATGGTAGAAGTGATATGGTGAACCATGGCAATGGCTGGAAGATTGGTTATTTGGGTTGTTTAAAAAGTCAACGAATACATGAGAGACAGAGAGAGAGAGAAAGGGATAGATTATTGGTTCAGTTGTAATCTAAGGTTTATTTTGTTGCAAGCATCGACATGTGATTCCATTCTACATTTCTCTACGGTAGATTAAGGTGTTTGTTTTCTTTTTTTTGGCAGTTCTTGGAGGTCAACGGTTCTCATATTCTTTTGGATTACCGTTGTTGTTTGAAACTTTGATACGAATAACGTCTTTATTTCAAATGAGTATTTATATATCATATATCATATCTTTCTCTCAATCTCTTTCTAAGTTTACAGCGCACATTCGATGCATTGTAAATTAAATTGGTGCTTACAGCTTACGTCTATTTTATTTAGAATGAAGCAAGCCTGTATTCTGTTCCCACAACAACTTTGTACAGCTAGATCTAAAGAGATTGCATTCCCTTCTTTACTCTTTTATGCGGTCTAATTCATACATAAATTTGTGCCACATGGTTTTCAGACTGAGATCTCTTATAATTGAGGATTTCTGTTATTATCTTTCTCCCTTTTTTTGAGTAAATAATCCACCCTAAAGGCTCTCTTATTACGGCTGTAGCTTCTCTCAAGAGTTTTTTTTTTTAATTTTCTCCGCCCTTCTCGGGCAATGGATGGTAGGGGTCTATATCCCTACTTTCCACCTACCCCCCCCACATATATATATATATATATATAGTATATACTATATTTATATATATTCAAAATTATTGGCAATACTTCCATCATTACCAGTAGTTTAGGTATTGGGCGCCCCCACCAATACGTGTCTTCAATATTTTAAGGAAATCGTGACGGAAAGGCTTTTGCATTGTGTTCTTTTTCCTTTCTTGAGGTGATGTAGCCGGCAGTCAACTTGTAATAAACTTATAACTATACACAGTCGTGTCATTTGGCTCTGGAGGAGTGGTTGGCCATTGGTCAACTTTTTTTTTTTTTTTTGGTTTGTTTGTTTGATGTTTCTTTCTTGTCATTAGTTTTAACTTGTGAACTCCCAGTAATGCTATATAAGATATATTTTATTTCAATAATTTACGTGTTAATTTTAATTAATTTTAAATTAATAATTATTAAAAAAAATTTAATGATTAAATAAAATTGCCATATTATCATTATGGAATAAAATGTAGCATATAATATTTTTTATTACACTTGTTTAGTACGGATGGGCCAGGCCTAAAAAAGTAAAAAGAAAAGAAAGACAGCATCTTCAACAATAATAGCCAAAATAGCTATTAAAAAAATGCAAATATTTATTTTAACTACTCATTTTTTTATACACACTTCAACAAATTATCTATTCTACTATCTATTTTCTTTAAATATTATTTTGTGTTGGAAACAGTGTGAAAGAAAGAGGTGGAGAGAGAGAGTGAAAGAAAGAGAGAGATGGAGAGAAAATAATAAAAAATTGTTTGTAGTATGAATAGTGAATAGGCTTTTCTGCCTATTCACTGTTCATTTTATAATCAAAATCTACAAATTGCCTACTATGCTGGAAGGGAAAAAAGAGAAATAATAGTCAAATTTGACTATTTTAAAGCATTTAACTACTCTGTTGAAAATGCTTACAAGCTTTCAGTATTTGTAATTAAATATTATTTTAAATTTGGACTGCTAAAATGATCAATTTGCAGACGAATCAGACGATTATATAGTGTGCTGGCTGATGAAGGTCTTTAGGTTGTGTTAAAAAAAAATTTACGTATTTGTTGGTGTTTGGTGCGGATGAAAAATGCTGGTAAATGTAAATCATTTTTGGGGTTAAGATAAAAAAAACAACCCTTTAAGACGTTGAATGACTAACCCTTTTCGTGAGATGAAAAAGAAAAAAAATGAATCACATAATTTTAAAAAATTTAGAAAATATTCTCTAGTTATTAATTTATTTTTTAATTAGCGGATGAATTATGAGTAAGGGGACATATTTTGATTATTTTCCACCGTGCAAAAACTCAATTGGAGGTGGATCGCATCCTTTGTATGTTATAAAAGCCCACAGTAACAGCGAAATTCCTGCCATATTTTGATTATTTTCGACTTTTGAAGACGAAAACGTCCCTAGCTATTGCGTCGACTTTTGGAACTATTAGGTCGACATGCCCTCAAAAGTGCAATCATAACACTCCCAATTTCAATTACCAACGTATACTCCCCTTCAGACAGATTCCAAAGAAACGAACAACCAAAAGCATCGCGATTGACCATGGCGATTCTTCGTAGAACGCCAACGACGTCGTTTACGACGATAACTACGCTCCTGGCGGCGGCGATTTTGGTGATCTCCGTGAGCGCGAGCGACCAAAACGGAGTGTACTCGCCGTGCGCGGACACGACCGTGGCGCGGTCCGACGGGTTCACCTTTGCGATCGTGTTCGCGGCGAGGAACTCGTTCTTCTACAACAGCACGGTCCAGCTGTCCCCTTGCGATTCCAGGCTCCACCTCTCCAACGCCAACTCTCAGATCGCGGTCTTCCGGCCCAAGGTCGACGAGATCTCCCTCCTCACCGTCAACTCCTCCTCCTTCTCTCCGGTCAGTTCTCTATCTCTCTCTAGGGTTTCCGTCCGGTTAGGATTTTTGGTTTCCAACTCCGATTCTTTAGGACTTGAAAATTTGAAATTGCTTGTGCTGTAAACAATTGGACATTCAATTTGGTACTTATTAAGGTTTTGATATTTCGTATGCAAGTCGTATGAGGATTTTGTTTTGTTCTCTCTTATAGCTGTTATTTTTATTGATTCTGCACTATTTTCTTAGTTATCTGCATATGCAAGAGAAGTTCTTTTCTCATTTGAAAGCTGAGATTATTAGTGTTATATTTGGTTATGATATTCATTTGAGAAATATCAACCTCTTCTCTCTCTATGAGGAAAATGGTATATGGTTTTCGCTGTTCTTCGTTTTTTCTAGACTCTGGTACCACCCGGCAACCGCTCTGTTATAGTGAGTAAATTTCTTGTCTATTTAGTGTTCGGTCGTTTCCTTAGAAGTAGTCACTTGTGCATCCACTCAGCTTGTACGATTTAGAATTGCTATTTTATTTTATTTTCGTGGATAAGCATTAAAGATTTTTGTTACTACTTTGGATCGGATTGATTTACATCTCTGGTTGTATTTGAGATATTACATTGCTGGTTCTAAGAGTGCCTCCCAAATGTATGCTATTACTGGAAGTATTTTCGAGTTGCGATGGACAGTAATTCTATTGCTTGCATTCGGCTTATTTGTCATCAGTTTTCTTCATTCTTCTTTTGTTTTTTCCCACCCAAATCTGTCTCTCTATTGTTTTGCCGAGTAATGATAACAAAATGGAGGATGATAGTAGAATTAGCTTTTCGTGCTATTTTGAAGTGAAAAATATGAAGTGAATTTGTTGAATTGATTTTGTGTTGACTGAAACAAAAGTTTTGCTTTCTCTTGAGCTTAAGTGCTCAAATGGGGACAAATGATTTTTTCACTCTTCCTCTTGATTGACTAATTTGAGTATTTTACTACAATTTAGTTAATCAAATCCTGTCCTTTTTTGTGGCTGAGTTCACCTGTATAAATGTAATGTCTTTATGTCACTCATAATGTTCTATATTTCTGCCTTTACCAGGACTCTTACGGGTATATGGTTGCATTTTCCGGACGGAATTATGCCTCAAGGTCCACTCCTGCTTTTGTTGCCAACAGTTCATACACTGTAACCAGCTTTACTCTTGTAAGAAGATCCTTCTTTTATTCATTATTTCTGAAATCATTTTTTCGTTCATAATCATCTCTAAAAAACAAACACCAATAAAATTGTGATGCAGGTGCTTGAGTTTACGAAGGGCAGGCTGCAAAACTTGTATTGGAAAAGGGATGGTTGTGCTAAATGTTCTGGTAACTCTAACTTTGTCTGCCTCAACGGTCAGGATTGTGCAATCAAAACTTCCAACTGCAAGAACAATGGAGGCCAGGTAGATTGCAGTCTTGGGATACAACTGGCATTCTCTGGTACAGATAAGCACCTTTCAGCTCTCAATTCATGGTATGAAGTATCAAACCTACGGCAGTACTCGCTTTATGGCCTTTATTCAAATCTCAAGGATTCTCTCACTACCCAGTATAGCAACTTCTTCTAACTGCACTTTAGCTGGTAGTTAGATTTTCCCATGCCAGTATGTTGTAATTCATTTTACTGTTTGATTTATAGATCAATGTTGACCCTTCTTTTACTTTGTGGATTTGTCCCCTCCCCTGACTAAGAACTTTAGAGTTATTGTGTGTAAATTTATAATACTTAAATTTTGTTTGATTGTAAAAAGAGAGTTAATTACATATAAAACCTTCCTTGCTCATGGTTATGTAGTTTAATCTCAATACTTGCTAGATTACTTACGTTTTCTGCTTGTCTAGGATTTGACGGACCTGGCAGCCTGAACACACTTCATACCTGAAATTTTATCCCCACCTTTCTAATTTATTTGGGTGAATTGGTGATCATCTAGTTGCAATTACATTTCCAGTTTCACTTTGTGATCTAAAACTTTATTTAAGAAAAATAATTTTTAGTCAGAACACGTTCTTTATATTTGAAAAATGAAGTGATTGTTAATCTAAGGGGAGGTTTAGGTGATGTGATTAATTTTTTGGCCATTTCTTTGGAGAGGAGGAAATTACAAAGCGATACTACATAAAAAACTTAGGTTGCTTTTGGTATGCTGGATGGAAATACAACAGGAATATGAATTGTTACTGCTAGTAATTAGTATTTTTTGTTATAAACTTGTTATTTCTATTCATTTGCTTGATTGCTGCATTCGAATAGAATCTAGAACTAATAAAATTTCACTGTTCATATTACATTCTAAATGTGAAAATGAGAAGCGCTGTGATGAACAATTGCTTTTGAATGAACCCATCATCTTTGCTTCAAAAGCATGCAGAAACAATTTTCCGTTCCTAGCAAAAGCCCCAGAATGTGCAACTTAAGTGAATATATACATGAAACTCTTCATACGATGGCATGAAAGACGTGACAAATAAATTTGTAGTAAGAGTTGAGGTGTTTCAACACTGCTATGTATGATTTTGCATCTCCCATCCTCCAGCACCAAACAACAGAAATTTAGGGGCTTTCAAGTCTCAAGCTCGCTAGCACTCGCTTTCTGATCTGATCATTCACAGTTTTCACCCATTTGCACATCCTCCAGAAACATTTGCACTTGGCTCTCTTCATGGAAGCGCGTGACTTGGAGTGGAAAAGAACATGCATCCAATTCCTTTCTATCCAGATGCTTCTAAAGCATCCTTGCTAAGCTCGACACCAACGCCCTCATCACCAAGAAAAACTTGCTACCTTTTTTGATAGAAATCAAGTGTTACACAGGATAATTCTGCTGGGTTCATAGTCGCATAAAAATTTCAACCCTGTATCACTAATAATCTGGGCAACTCTTGTCTGAGAAAGAGCAGATAAAATATGGTGGAAGTCAATGTAACGGTAATTAGGGCTGTAATTTAGCTGAGCCGGCCTTTGGGATTCTGGGGCTGACTCATTTATGAAGACTCTAATCGAGCCAGGCTATAAAATACTTGTCTAAGCTTAGCTTGTTGGAGGCTTAGCCAAGCTCGAGCTCATTGACTAACACCATTTGAGTCGAGCTGGGTAAGCGATAAGCTCGGCTCAACTCGAGCTTGAATATTAAGTTGAGTCAAACTAGAGTTCGAGTTCGAGTTCGGGTAAAAAGCCCGTTAAAAGCAGTTATTGGGTGGCTCAGCTTGGGCCCGGTCACATGATGAAGTGCAAAACTCACCGGACATATCGAAGAGCAAATGCTCAAAGCTTCTATTTTTATATTCTATCATCGATTGTACCAAGCACAGAGAGAGAGAGAGAGAGATAGTGGCTAGAGTTTTTTCTTCTTTAAATCGTAGTCAAATGAAGGTGGAGAGAGAATTATGAAATGGATAATATAAGTGTAGGCTTCGGTTATGAGTTTTGTATTGTGTCATAGTCAGTAAAGAGGAAGAAGGAAGAAGCTATTGTCTTCAAGTAAGAAAAGAAAATGGGAGGAAGAAGAAAGGTTGAAGAAAATAGAAAATATGAAACGATGAAAATTAAAGGAACTTTGAAAAGATACGATGAATAGAATAGGCGTGGGAAAGGAACAAAAGAAAAAAAAAAATTGATGACAATAGTTATATTTAGAATCAAATGGTTGAAAATTTAAGGAAAATGATTCAAAAATTTATTCTCATATGTGCGTGTTTAGATGAAATCGTATTCCACGTGTGATCCAAATCGTTGACAATAATTCCTTTTTATTGATTTTATTTAAAGTTGTTAGATCAGATCAGTGGGATGAGCTCATGGCATTCTAGCACACCAGATCTAACCCAATGTAAAAAATGCGTTACAGTTGTGAACCACTTTCCAAAATGGACGGTTGAGATTTTAACAAAAAAAAATCGTTCTGCCTTAATTTTCCTAAAATTTTGTTTCAGATTTGGATAACCATGCATTAAATAATCACGTGATAAAAGGGGTTCAAAATATCTTCCACTACATGCGGGTATAGTTGTAATCGGCACAAATTTTAATCCTAGCCGTTTATTATAATTACTTTTATTTTTTATATAAGTTAGATCATACCAAGGGGAGTGAGCTCAAGGCTATGCGGCACATTAGAACGGATCCAACGTAAGACGTGCATTACAGCTTCGAACAACTTTTCAAAATGGACGGCTGAAATTTCACAAAAATCATCGGACAACCTTAATTTTCCTAAAAAAAATACATTTTAAATTCAGCCGGTTGTCAGATTTGGGTATCTGTGCGTTAAAAATTGCGCAATTAAAGGGATTCAAATTCTTCATACACGAGCGTGTGTTTGTGAAATTGGTACCATGTGCGATCCTGACCATTACTTATATTTACTTTTTTTCTTGATTTAATTTATAGTCGTTAGATCAGATCAGTGGAAGTGATCTCATGGCTAGGTGGCACATCAGATCGGATCCAACGTACAATGTGAGATGAAACGTCCCAATATTTTTTGGAAAAGACTTAAACATCTACTAGAAATCCTTCTAAAAAATCAAATAGCATTATTTATTTATTTTTTTAAAAAAATGTTAATTGATCCCTTAGAAGGATTTATAGTAGATGTTCTAGTACTCCTCATATTTTCCAACTCAAAATTTGAACGTAATTAATGCAATTTTTGAAATAAATAAGAAATAATATTCAAAATTCTAACTTTTTGGTAAATTTTCCAAGTGGTGTGTGAATTTTGAAGGAAATATTTTGCATATTTAAGGGCGGGCCAATTATTGGGATATTGTGAGAGAGATTTGAGTGAAATTTAAAGTAAATTTTGAATTTTGAAAATAAAACTTTAATTGTTTGTTTCTAAAAGGAAATTTTCTTTTCTTTTAATTTTGTCTTGAAATTTAAAAAATTCAAGAGTGAGAGAGATATATCATGCGACTAGGAAAGAAACTGAGAGGGTATTTTCAAAGAAAAAAAATATTCTTTAAGATAATTAAGGAAAGTTTCATTATAAAATTTTTTAATAAAAATTTGGAAATTTTGTCATAAAGAAGGAAATCTTAATTTATTTGATAGATTTTGTCAATCTCATTTGGCCATTCCCATATATGCTACTATATTTGTCAAGATCTTTTTTTAATTATAAGATTCTAATTTAAGATCAAATTATATTTGTAATCAATTAATTTTTGTTATAAAGAAGAAAATATTAATTTATTAGGTAGATTTGGTCAATCCCATTCAGCCATTCCCATATATGTTACTATATTTGTCAATATCTTTTTTAATTCTAAGATTCCAATTTAAGATCAAATAATATTTATAATCAATAATACATTAAATTTGAATGTGATATTCTTATGAACTTAGACTTTTAATTCCAAATACACTTATATTTATATTTTTTCTTTCCAAGTGATCTAATTGGCTGGACTATAAGAGCACTCCTTTTTGCTATTTTGTTGAGTAAATACTACAAAAAAAAAAAAAAATAAAACGTTGTTCCAAGCGTTTATTGTGCTAGCGTTTATAATAAATGCCAGCTTAAAAACATTTGTTGGCTTATCTTTGTATACGTGGTTAAAAAATAAAATTTTTTTGACGCATACATAGACGCCAGCATAGGTGCCAGGAAATAAACCATACTTTCCTAGCGCATGGCTATACGCTAGGACATTATGGTTGTATTTCCTGGCATATAGTCATGCGCTAGGAAAGTCCCCTTCCCCAACACTCAATTCATGGCCATTTTTATAGGCTAGGAATTAAACGCCAAGGACGTCTTTCCTGGCGTTTAACATCTGATTTCAGGAATGAGTGTTTTTTTTTTGTAGTGAAATTTAACCAAAAGATGAAAAACTCTCATGTAGTAGACTAAACACTTTAACTAAAAAATTTGATGAGTGAATAGTACTAATCAAATATTAAAAAATTAATATTTTCTCTTTCATTTTCATTTTCATTTTTATTTTTTCCTTTCCATTTTCTTTTTCTTCTTCCTTCCTCTCCCATGACAAAACTCACATAATAATAATAATATAAATAATCTTCTAAATGTGTTTTTTATCACAAATTTTTAGGAAAAATAAATTTTTCAAAATATGACCATTAGAATAAGACAAATATTTAAAAATATAATGGTTAGTAAAAGACAAACATTCAAAAAATATAAATGTTTGAGAAAGACTAAAGAAATATTTAAAAATAATATTTAAATGGAATAGTGATAATGGATAGTTAATTTATAGATGCTACTAGAGGTACTTTAAAAAGTTTATGATTAAAATAGAGAAAAATGGTTTTCAGTTGCTAATAAAATCTGCTGAGTCCACTAAGAACGCTCTAATAGTAGTTTTTGACAAAGTAATTCTGATTCCATTTCATTGAACTCAAAAAAATAGATCATGTTGCTCTAACAAAACAATGTGACTATAATAGTAATTAATATGTTACTCATATAATTATGAACATAAATATTAGTAACATATAATTATTTCGATTATTAGTAATATATAATTATATGATCATTAATAATATATAATTATATGATTATTAGTAACATATAATTGTTACGGTTTTGTTTCTTAACTTTTAGGGTTGGGAGGAGTAGATCGGTGTGGGAGGTTATCTCTCATGATCGGATAAATAAAGTTGGTGTGATTTTGGACTACCCATGTCTTAGATCTAACTTGCTCGGAGTAGATCTGTTCTTTAACCTGTGTTCTACATGGGAGAGCGGAAGATGATGTTATAGATAGGTTTTCTCTTTTTCAATAATTGTGTAAATTCATAGCATTGTACTATAGTTATCTACGCTTTATTCTACTAATGGTAGCTAAAGTTCATGATTTGTAAGAGTTTTTTACTTATGATTTGTTATCAATGGATTATAGAAGATTTAGACTAAATAAATAAATAAATTATATGATCATATGATTATGTAATCTAAAGTATAATGATAATACATATGATATAAATTCTAATGATAATATTTATATTATGATTATAAAAAACACACGATTATACGGTATAATGTTATATCTTATGATCATATAACACAATGTTATATCATATGATCATATGACATAATGTTACAAACTCGCTTATAATCGTGTGTTTCTTATAAAAAAAAAAAAATTCAGATAAATTGTGAGATCATATGATAATACTTAGCTCATATGATCTCATCTAAGTATTATCATTATATACTAATGATAATATTTAACACTTACTAATTGGACGGGTTTTTATAGTAATAAGCAAGTTTGTACAGTACCGAGCTCGAGCTCAGGTTGGGTTTTACCAAGCAAATATTGAGCGGGCTGTCGAACGGACTGATTTATTTATAGCCTCAACAGTAATCTTGAAACCGTTAATAGCCAACATTCCTTCCAACTTTTAAAAGCAACTTTGTGAAAAAAGGGGGCGGGGAGTAGGGAGGAGGTGAAGCTCTCCCCTCTCCCATAAGGTTGGGCTTCGACTTCATTAGAGTTGGAAACAAGTCTTCTGCTTTGTTCCTTCGTTAGAGTTGGAAGACTCGGAAAACCTTTGACTTCACATCCGATAGAAGTGATTCTCAATTTGATTTCCCCTTCGATTTGTCCTAGTCGGAGTCAATCGAAAAAGTCAATGGCCACCACGTATTTAGCGGTGGGCCGCCGATGGCCACCATAGATCTAGTGGTAGCCGCTATCATCAAGCGGCCAAAACTGAAGCAAATCGAGAGGGAGGGGGAAAAGAGACTAGCAATCGCGTAGTCGTGGTGGCCTTCTTCAAGTTGACAAAAAGAGGGGAGAAGAGAGACCAACGGCTGCCATGACCGTGGCCTTCTTCTTCTTCTTCAAGCAAACTGTGAGAGGGTGGGGAGAGGGACCAATGACCGTCGTGGTTCTTCTTTTTTATTCTTTGTTGCTTGGCTACTTCTCTCTTCACAACATATCATAGCATGGCAAAAGGAGGAGGATGATAAAAGAATTATGTGCTCTTTCTTCTTATTGAAATAGGGGAATTTTTTTTTTTAAAAAAAATAGTAAGCTTCTTAGCTTTTCTCACACGTCCTTTCCAATTAATATTTCATGCCTTACTATGCCTTCAATGAGTAATGCTATACATCACTCTATTATTCTCTTTCCATCCCTCAAAGCTTATATGGCGTGGTCCTCTATAGCATTTGGTGAATGAAAATTGTTTTTTTTTTTGTTGGGAAACCACACCACATAAGCTTTAGGGAGAAAAAAAAGCTTGCATGTTATCTGACTATGCTTTTAGCTACCGTCGAAAGTCGACCCACACGGATCAAGATCCGGTTAGCGGCAGGTGATGGTTGAAAATTTGGAAAAATGCATAGCCCTAATCCTCCCCGAGCACTCACAGGGTAGTTGGGCTCTCATTTGGGGAGAGGATGAGTCTCTCGCAGAGGAGAGAGGAGAGCGCTTCTCTCTCTGGACACTATCTCCTCATATACTTGAAATCTACTAATAGTAATTTAAACTACTAAATAGTGCTTCAAGATATGTTGTTGAATGTGATTCTTACCACAAATAGATTATTTAGTTTTGTGGTTTCAAAACGTATGAAATGAAAATAATAATAATAATAATAACGATTATAAAATATAATTAATGAAAGCATAATTTTTAAAAACACAGTTAAGTATTTAGTTGATCTTTAAAATTATACGTTTTAAAAATCGCATCCTCTTAAACCGTCCTTTTTTTTTTTCAAATGCACTTACAAATAGGATACTTTTTGTGATTTTGACTAAAAACGCGAAAATCGCATGACCAAACATCCTGTAAATAGTAACAAAATAACACCATTAGCAACATCAAGAACAATAATAAGGGTAATAAGATTTATGAAAAAAAATATTAAAAGAAGTGTGTGCTAACTCAAGCATGGGTTGTGTATAACATGAGATGGATAATGGGTGAACATTAACAAGTTGTATTTGCTTGCTTCTGGCACACGAACTACAAATGTTGGTAGGAAAAATTCAAACATCGAACCAAATCAATCTCAAAACCCAAAAACCTGATTCAATTGAGTCAACAACTATTAGTCGGTTTTGGTTCCGCCAGTCGGTAGGATCGCGTTTTCAAGTGTTGCTTTATTTGGTTTGACCTATCACGTGAAACGGCGTCGCCGCTAATTCCGACAAGCCCCATAACCAAGAACGGACTCCCATGGCCTCCTCAACAACATTGTCAACCAGCTTAGCACACTCACAGCTTCAAGAAGAGCTCGAAACCCTAGCATATTGAAAATGATGGGTGTCGATCGGGTCGGGTTTGGTTGGATCTCAACATCCACTATGGAATCTTGAAACCGACGGTCTTGATTTTTCTGAACCCTAGCATCAAAATTTAACCCGTAGATCATTAGAAACTAAAAGATGTTTTGTAGTTAAGGGTGGTTTGGTAGCCTTTATTATATGTCAGAATAATAATAATAAAATGATTAGATGCTTATTTGTACAAAATATCAACATTTAATTATGATTTAAACATTCATTTGCTCTAATGTGCTCCACTTCACCTTAAATATACACGTATATGTTGCCACTCTGGACCTCATAACGGCATGTTCAAATCCAATTATGTTTTCCCTCTCTGATTTCAAGTGAAATGGACATGTAACAACCATCCAAGCGAAATAGTTGTTTGGCCAGATATTTATTTTCTTCTATAAATACAGTGCATGAATGGTATGTATGGATTGGGATCCACATAAATTATCTAGCTAAATTGTTAGCAATTTAGGGAGATAATGTGAAAGACTCCATATGGGACCCACCTGTTCGGGTAAGTAGCGGGGCAGTTCAAAATTTATTTGAGTAGGTGAGTTTCATAAGTCAGATGAGATATCTTACACTACTTGCCCAAATTGCTAGCAATTATTTGCCCGATAATTGCTTTGGATCCTTATTCTAGTATGCAAAGGGGTCATGAAATATTAAATAGGAAAGGGATGTACTTAATTAGCATTTTTCACCTAGTTTTTGGTTTGGTATAAAATACATGGAATTATAACTCTTCTGATTTTGTTCCCATGCATGCATTAAGATGCTTCAATTCTTTGTTTGTATAATTACTCCTATATATAAACCAAAAGGAGACATCATTGTTACTTAAAAATAGATGCAGAGAAACATAACATTACTGAATACATACATGAATGAAACATGCATGATTCCATAAAAGGAAAACAATAACACTAGAGAAGATCACATTGCAATCTAAGAAGAGAAAAAATTAAGCCATGGTTTGGTGACATCATAAGGCAGTCCGCCAGCATCACTTCCAGCATTGCTACCTCCAAAAAACCCTTGAGGCAGCCCCATGTCACTTCCAGCACTGCTGCCACCAATGTTACCATGAGGCATGCCGAGCTCTATATCATTTCCACCAGCACTGACATTCATATTCCCATGATAGGGCAGCCCCAACCCCACATCACCTCCAAAACTCCCATTAGGCAGAAGCCCTATGTCATTCACACCAGTGTTAAATCCAAGACTCCCATAGGGCAGGCCTCCCATCTCACTTCCTTTATAATTCCCAAGAGGCAGCCCCATCTCAATCCCACCTTTGCCTCCTCCAAGGTTCTCATAAGGATCACCAACACATGCATGTGGTGGTAGCCCCATATTACTCTTGATGCTGCTGCTGCTACCAGCAATGTTTTCATTTTGGCTCATCATGTCTATGAACCACTGATCCCACATGAAATACTCTGTGGGAGCCTTTCCTGCAGGCGCTGCACCCTCGGGGGGAGGAAAATTACTTGAGGCAAGAGGACTTTGTAGAAAGTATTCCGTTCCTTTCCCACTTTCTTTCATCCTCTGCTCCAAAAACCAAGCCAAACTAGTCATTTCATTCATATCAAGTTCATCCAATTTCCTACCCTGTTGGATTTGTTGCATGAGATGGCCCATTTCCATCTCTTTGTTCTTCCTCTGCTGCTTCCTTAGTCGGTCTAGCAATTTGGTTGCCCTCTCCCGGAGATAACTCTCTTGGTTCATCATTTTCCTACTCCGCTCGATATCTGGCACGCTTTGGAACCTTGTCAGTAGTTGTTGTACCACCTGGCGGGACGGCCACACGGTTGCCTCCTCATCGTCTGGACCATAGACGATGGCAAAAGCACTTACACCGCATAAGGTGGTCAGCTCACTGACTTTTTTTAAGAATCCTACCTTCCTCTTTTTGAGACTAGCTTTCCTTGCACTATCATTCACAATCCAAGCAAGTTTGACCTTCTTCCTTGTCATGGTTAGTGCTTTGGTGGCTCCTACTCCCTGCTCTTTAATTCTACTTACTCCACCAACCAAGTATAATATATATAGGGATCAGGGATAAGATTGAACCCTTAATATTTAAGGGTCATACTTGAAAAATAAGAAAATGGGGAGAGTTCAAAGACATTTTGAACATTAAAACTGTCATTTGTATTGGTTAAAAAATCTCTTATTGAAGATTATGAGTTTATGGTGTATGAGTAGGAGCATTTAGTTTTATTGCTGGCTGAGATAGGAAAATTCATTATTATTTAATGCTAGGTGTTGAAAGTATATCTGGGCCCGTTCCAGGCATTTGGTTGTTTAATGGTTTGAATTTGTATGAAGTCATAGATAACCTTCATTGACAGAGGTAAGATATATCTATATCAGTAAATGAATGGGATAGAAAACTAATATAGCAATCATCAACATAGCCAACAAAAGAAAGACCATCTGATGGGCTGAAATGTTTCAAGATCAAATTTGAAAAATAATCTTAACTGTCTATTTCCATTTATGGGTTATGATAAAAAAAAAAGTATATCGATCGATCGGTTTCATGAAATTAGAGTGTGGCTTTCGGTTACGTTGCCGCCATGCTCCATGTTTTCTTGAGAGATAAGACCATATTTATCATCTAAATCCAATAAAAATGCACATGCTCAACTGAATTTGTTGTTTCTTAAATGCAAATAAATTCACTTGGATTTTTCTAATAAGAGCTTTGATTGTTTTTAACACAAGATATTAAAAGGTAATCTAATGTCTTACCATTGGTTAATGCACATTAATTAATTCATGCATTTGAAACTTGTAATCTATCTATATATGCATAATAACAAGTTTATTTAGACACTTGTGTATCTTAAGGTTGCTTGTACATTAATGGTGTAAACTTTTTGGAGGGCATGAACATCAAGGAGTAATGCTAAAGAACTCCTCCAAATCTACCCCTTAATTCTCTTTTTATGAGTGTCATCCACTTATGGATGGATGGCTTAGCATTACTCAACATCAAGACTGTAATATGAGTTTGCCAGAAACTCAGTGTACTTTATATTAGCATAAATTGCATTTCTATTACATTCTTATAAATATGAATGGTGTTTATAACTTTGAAACACATTTTTCTTTTGGGATAAGTGATTGTGAAACATCATAATCAACTGATTTGCAATTAATAGTGACAAATTCAGTTGACAACTTGGAAATAAAGTTGAGCTTGGAAGGTTTTATGTTGTTTAAGAGCTTCACAAAGCCTTGAAGTAAATAATGAAAATATAAATATATATAATGTAATATAGTTGAACTCTCATGTCGATTCGAATGAATCAACTTTTCATGAATTTAGTTGTTAAAAAAACTAAAATCTAAAACCCAATGTGTGGTTACTGGATGTGTAAATTCATTCCATAAGTGATTCATTAGTTGTTAGATATGCTTCCTTCTATTCTTATCTCAATCCGCTCTTGTTTAATTCCTTCTTTACCATCTTCTTTTCTAGTTTTATTCATATGCCATATTTTACATTTATTGTGAGCTAAAGGGATCAAACATATATGTATATATTCAGTAATAGTATGCATATAATATACCTTATTGTTGGAACAATCACCGATTTCTCAGAACCTGGAAACAATGATAGAGACAGAAAACAGAAAAATAATCAATCACAAGACTCAAAAAATTAAGTGATTCACCTTCAGGGGCTCTGCCCACTGTGTTGCCGCAAAGTTTCACTATTTTGAAAAAACAGTACAAAGGAGGCGTCGCACGCGCATTACAAAAAATCCTACTACATAAGCGGTTATTTAAAGACCCTCAACTAGGTCGAAAAACCATAAACGTACGGGTAAAAAAATGAGCGCTTAGGCTTGGGCCATGGGCCAACCCTCAGAAAAATTCTATTAAAACCTTAGCCCTTCTTTTGTCGTACCGGGTCGGGTGCAAACCGGATCGGGCACAATAACAGGCTCCACATAACCTAACACTTATTGTATATGAATCTATGCGTAGTTTCTTCCTCCCCAGGTTATGATGATTAAGAGGAAGTTATGTAATAGATTTTTAAAAGGAGGCTCGTTAGTTTTCAACTCCTTCACAGAAGAACATAAGATATAACTTAGAAGGAAACTATTTTTCTACCATTGATTTAAAAATCTCATTCGAACTCCAATCATTTGCTCCAGTCAAAGAAAAAAAATTAGCTTACATTTGTTTTACTCTTCTTGAGATGTGCATCTCATGTGAATTTAAGGTCAATTAGCTTTAAATTTAGGTATTATCAGGAATGTTTTTAAGAATTAATTGCCAGTGATTACAAATAGTATTTTTTCACCATCAAGTACATTGAAGAAACAAGAAGTCATGCATAATAAGCATCACTAGTGATCGAAACTACTACAACTAAATTATGTGAATGTAACTTTAATAATGTGAAAATCATGTACAACTAGCACATACATATATTTAAGTGAGATTAATATTGGAGTCATGTTCATTTGCATAATGAGAATCCTTATAGCATACTGAGCATTACATGTAGCATTCTCAAGAACAAGAAAGAAACAAATAGGCTTGTTCTCCATTTTATATTTTAAAAGGAAAAAAACAATTACTCTTCTTCATCCAAAACAAAGAAAAAAAAAGTGAAAGAAAAAGAAATCTATATGCAACTTACAATTTTTGCATGTAACTTTTAAAGTTCTTAAGAGCTTCCTCTGTTGTTTTTGTAGTTTTTGTAATTTAGGTAGAAGAAATATCAGTAGAGATTTGGTGACAATGATGATCACCAAGCATGGTAACAAACTAACCATACCCACCACCTTATTGAGGGGACTTTTTGCTCTTCTTCCCTATTTGATGCTTGGCTTAATTCACTTTTAGAGAGGAAGAGGCTGCTGGTGAGGCAAAGTTTGGTAGGAGATTGACTTTTCTATTAACAAATGTTCGCCTATGACTATCAACTGAGTACATCAAATGAGCTTTTTGTTTAAGGATATTGAGGCTCTCTTTCGAAACAACTGGCTCTCTCCCGTAGAGCTTTCCCCAATTACTCACTCTCTCACCAATCCTTTAAGCAACTAATCCCACTAGGAGGTGTCAGGAGGAGATAGCTTTGATGCTTAAATCAGTGTTGTTGCTGTGAAAAATATAAATGCACTAAGTATGAGTTTTGAATTAAGACCAAAATTCCCTTTTACCTTGTTGGGACATGCCTTTTATAGTGTTTTTGATATAATCGTCTTATGTCGCATTCTTGTCTCATCATGAGGTTACCCCCCACGATGGCCTAAGCTTAAGCATCTTGTACCCCATTAATAAGGACTAAATCTTGTGTAGTGGGCTCAAGCATGATTTTTTTGGCTTGGAGTGCACTTTTCTTGATGTTGGAATGGATCCATTGCTACTCGTGGTATGTTGAAATCGGGCTTGTGGGCCGGTTTTCACCCTTTTCATGTGAATTTTGTGGGTTGTGTGTGCATGTTGATGTAATTCCCAACAATTAGAAATCTTCGTTTTTTTTTTTTTTTTTTTAATGTTTAGCTGAATACAAGTGGGAAGATTGGCTAATTGGGCTTATCTTATTATTTAACTTTAAGATAAACTTGGTTCAATGTTATCTTATGATTAGTATTTTATTATCATTGTCATCTCATTATCACCATGTAAGTTTATTTAAACAAGCCATAGAATTAATAAAAAGCATCGATAAAATTTGGTTCAACAACTCATTGTTAAGGAGGCTTAAGTTCTCTCTAACACCTTACTATCGAACAAAATAGCTAAAAGACTCATTATAGTTATTAAGAGCTCTTTTTCGTCTTTTGCAGAATATGCTTTGTAGATTTTATGTAGTGAATATGCTGTTTTGCTTATTCACTATAGACACTAGAAGGAGTTTTTTATTCTTTTCCCTCTCCTTCTCTGGTTTCTCATGTTCATTCACTTAAACCAACACAGAGCTTCCACAATAATGGCAAACAATAAAGTGCATATGGATGAAGATGCTGCTATAATGGAGTCTAAAATTTGTCAGCTAAAGGTCCTCTTCCTCGATGACTCTTTTGATGATTTAGGTTTGAGTGTAGGGAAGACGAGAGTGGAGGAAAATGTAAACATCTTATTCTTTAAAACATTTTTACTATAAACATCTTCTTCTTTGAAATCACTTCAAAGTATATTTAACATAGATCACTATTAAAATGAAGATACAATTTTATTCTATAAATAAATCAATTCTCAGAAAAGCTACAGTAAAGCACATTCCTATATTTATAAGATATAAATATATCTGTTTATAATTAATATTCTTATAATATGGCTCATGTCTGTCCACTAATTAACCAAGTGCACTCAGCATGACATATCGATGGATTACCACAGTCTCAGATGTCTTTGAGTGATTGTGCTTCCATACCAACCGTAGGGGTTGGCCCAAACCACCTCCATTGTCCAAAATGGGGGTGGCTGGTCACCGCATTGGCTCGAAGGGGTGGCTCAAGCAATCCCTTTCTTTCATTTTTTTTTTTAAAAAAAGAAAAAAAAAATTGTTGAGGCATAGGACACGTGGCAAGTTTTGATCATTTGACGTGGACTTCTATTAGTTTTGCGGATGGAGGTATCATTTTCGTATTTAGCCATAAACGAAGTATTACATATGATACAAAATGAAACTAAGATAAAAAAAATAAATAAATAAAGGCGTTAAAACCCACATATTGATAAGGTAATTAGCCTAATAATATTTAAAGAAAGTAGAGAGTGAAATACATAATCTGTTAGAATTTATATTAGAAATATGATAATTAAAATAGGAAAAAATGTGTTTTTGGGTAGTTAAAATAGTCACTACTAATTTAGGGGTGGCAAAACGGGTTGGCGGGTCGGGTTTGGGTTGACCCGCCAACCTATTCACCCTAAACCCGAATACAACTCGTTTATTAAACGGGTCGACACGACACAACCCGCTTAATAAACGGGTTAACCCGACACAACCCGTCAACCCGTTGGGTTGACGGGTCGAGTAGATTCAACCCGATCCAACAGACCCAAATAATGAAAATCACTCACAGCGGCACAGATTAGATCTGTGACGCACAACGGCACAGATCGGTCGTCACGGCGAGACCGAGAGAGAGGGAGAGGGAGATACCGCTATTCCAGTGCGAGGGGTTGGCCCTTGGGGACGATCGACGACGGCGAGATCGAGAGAGAGAGAGATACTGCCGTTCCGGTGCGAACGTGCGAGGGGTTGGGGACGACGACGACGGCACGACCGAGAGAGAGGGAAACGGAGATACAGCCGACACCGAGGAAGATCGACGGAGACAGTGAGACTGTGAGAGAAAGAGAGGGAGATTGAGCTGAGAGAGAGAGATGAGAGTTGAGGGGGGGGGGGGACTGTGAGAGAAAGAGAGGAGATTGAGAATTTAAGAGAGAGAGATCAGAGATGAGAGTTGAGGGAGGGGGCGCTGCGGGTTAGCCAAGTTAGGTTTTTTTTTTTTTTTTTTTTTTTTTTCTTTTAGTTTTTACTTTTGGTTTTAGCCTTAGGTTAAAAAAAAAAATTAAAATTAACGGGTCAGACGAGTCGACCTGCCGATTTGACCCATTAACTAAATGGGTCATAAACAAGTTGACTCGTTAACCCGGTAACCCCAAACTCAAACTTGCTTTTTTCGTGTCTTGTTCGTGGGTCATGTCAAAAATTGCCACCCCTAACTACTATTAGAGATGTTATTGCATGTTCTTCTTGCCAAAAGTTTTCCAAGGAAGAAAATCAACTTAAAGAGGATCCTGCAACTTTTCTAGTAAATAAACCCATTATGGGCTCACAATCACATGCTTGTAGATGAACATCAAAAGGCCCAGTGAATGCCCTTTTTAATTTTTAATTTTTTTTTATTATTATTATTATTTTAATTTAGGAGAAACTTCAAATAGTCTTTTTCAACTTTCAGACTTTTTGATATGGGGCTCTTATAATCTTTAAAGACTCTCACTTTGATATCATGACCTTTAATGTTTATCACTTAACCTTCTTCCGTCAGAATTCACCGTTAAACCCTGCCAAAATTCTTAAAATACTCTATTTTTTTATTAAAAAAAATTATAAAAAAAAATCTCAAAAAATCAAGCGTAGGTATTTTTACAAATTCCGTTAAAAGAACTGAAAGTTCAAGAGACTATATAAAATTTCTCCTAAAATTTAATAGTTTGGGTATAGCGTAGTGATCCTTGACTGTCATACATCTACCTATATACCTTATAATTTGAACCTACACTGCTACTGATAATAAACAAACTCTCACAAGATGATAAAATAGGAAAGAAAAAAAAAAAGTGGAAAAAAAAAATATCTCTTACTTTACCTAGATAGAGCCTTGGTAAAAGCCATCTGGGCTTTTGGCACCAAGGGTTCAGTCCAAAAGCCACGATGGGCCACCACATTTCTTTGTTTTTTTTATTGTGTCCCGCCCATTAGAGAAAAATGGCAACACCGCAAAATTGGGCTCATCCGAATGTTGTTTTTTTATTGTGCCCCACACCCCAGAAGAAAAAACAAATAAACAAACAAAATTGTTGGTAGGTAAGCTCTGTAAATGAAGCTTTGATATGATGTTGTTGAGACATCACTTGAATTTAAAAATTTTGAATACTCATGTTATTACTCATTTTTGTGTAGACTATCTTATGAGGTTTAATCACATGCACTAACATTGTACAGGCGGGCCGGTTAATGCCATCTGGCTGTCCGGCCATGTTATGGGTGGTTGGTCCTTTGAGCTATCCTCCCATGACGGGCGAATAGAGGGGGCTATATATAATTTTTTTTTTTTAAAAAAAATAAATATAAAAAACAAAATGGCATATCAAAGCGGTGTCGTCTTGGTATTTCATCTAGGGAATACTTCATATACTAGAAATGGGGAAAAGAAAAACGCCAAGCATTCTCGATCGGTTCACATCAAGCATCCTTTTATCACCACTTGGATAAAAAAGAAAAGAGAAAAAAACAAAAGCCAATGGGTAAAAGCTTTGTCATGGAATAAATTTATAACAAGGATATATATGCCCCCTCCAAATGAAGCGGCTCAATTATACATATATATGGGAAAAAGTTTACATACTCTCCTCAAACTATCATCTAATTGACAATGTCCCCCCAAATTATCAAACCATTGTTAATGTCCCCCTTAAGGCCAGCAAAAAGACAAAAATGATTTTATAAATTTTTCAATTAGACAAAAATATCATTTTTTAATTTTATTTTAAAAAAATTAATTTTTTTTAAATGAAAATATTTATAATTTTTTTTCATTTGAATTTAGCCAATTGGTGGTAGTTGTTTTTTTTTAAAAAAATTATTATATTCTTTTTATTATTATTTTTTAAATAGTTTTAGTTTTTTCTAGCCTTTATGAATTCGAAATAATAATAATAAGGGAAACTTCACAGAAGCCCCCTGAACTTCCACGCGATTTGAAGAACCCCCCTCAATCTTTGACTTCTCTCAGTTTCACCCTCGAACTTCCAATTTCTATCAGAAACCCCCTTCCGTCTGTTTTCACCGTGAAATTTTTTTGAAATCCCAAAATACCCCTCATTTTAGGGTTTAGATTTTTTTATAATTTTTTTTGCTTGAAATACAGGGGTATTTTGGGAATTTTAAAAAATTTTCACGGTGAAAACAAACGGAATGGGGTCTTCTGATAGAAATTGGAAGTTCGAGGGGTGAAACTGAGAGAAGTCAAAGATTGAGGGGGGTCTTCAAATCGCGTGGAAGTCAGGGGCTTCTGTGAAGTTTCCCCTAATAATAATAATAATTTTTATTTTTTTAAAAAAATATTTTTTTGAACGAAATAATTTATATTTTTTTAAAATTTTTTTGAATTTACCCAATTGGGTTGTAGTGTTTTTTTTAAAAAAAAATAATAATAATAATAATAATAATAATAATAATAATAATTTTGTTTTTTTTTTTATTTTTCTAGCCCTTATGAATTGTAGTTTTTTTAAAAAATAATAATAATAACTTTTTATGTTGTTTTTTAGTTTTAGTTAGAATTATTTTATTTTATTAAGAGTATTTTCGTCCTAAAGGGGGACATTGATAATGGTTTTTGGTAGTTTGGGGGAGACATTGTCACATTTAAAAATTTAGGGGGATATTGTCAATTGAGTGGTAGTTTAAGGGGGGTATGTAAACTTTTCTCTATATATAGCTTCCATAAAAAAAAAAAAAAAGATTTGCACGTATAGTCGGTGTACTTAATAAAAAACTAAATATAAATATATCTCAAGCATATATATATATATATGTATGTGCATGCTCTCAATCCTATACCTTCATGCTACTACCTTTACCTTTACCTTTTCTTCCCCATTTTCATTTGGTGCTCGGCACTAACACACACAAGATTATAATATTGTTAGTCGTTAATGAAATGTTAATCCACCAATGAGAGACGTAAGAGAGTTGTGTAACCTACTTACTTAATGATGTGCATTAAAATTCTCAATAATTAATCAATAATAATAAAAAAAAAACAATTAGAAGCTCTCCCACTGCCTTCTTGTTGGTCTTGTTGGTCCCCTACCTCCATCACAGGAAAGAATCACTCAAAACTGTTGGGGCAGAATTCAAGACAGATTTTTTTTATTTTTATTTTTATATATATTATATATATATATATATATATATATATATATATAAAATATATATATATATAAAAGTTGAAGAAAGATCTAATGGAGATATTTTTATATTTACATCAACTTAATGGTGTACAAGATCTGATCCCACTATGGAAAAGACAAATATTAGGAAACATTATTTTACTGACTCAGTGGCAATTCCATTTCATCCACGCCTATATTACTTTCTGAGTAATCATTTCTCGTAAAGTGAGTGAAAAAAAAAAAAGATCTTTTATTTTATTTATTTACTTATTTATTTTATGTGGGCAATCCTAAAAGTTTTAGGGCTCTGACCAAAAATATATGTGCTTCATCTTTTAGCTTCAGTACACAATAAAAAAGTATGTGTAGTGTAATATTAATATCTCCTTTTCGCTACCTAAAAGCTTTTTTGTTTTTTGTTTTTTGAATTATATCCAAGTTGTATTAAGTACATAAAATATTCTCTCTCTGAATTATAACTCTAAATTAATTTGAAAACAAAATACAATTTGTATCCAAGTTGTTTGATAAAATAAAAGAATGATCACAATATATCATGTATCTAATTTTAACTAATAACGTTCTTTTAAAACTTGAAAAAAAATGCTTACCTCCCCATAATGTAATAAATATTCTCAAAGTTTCAGACCTTTGTCCTCTACTTCAGTAAATTTTTAACTAAATTTATATAATTTGTTTAATAACATTTGTTTTTGTTTTTTTCACTTTTATTCTCTTTTCAAAATGAAAATATTAACAAATAAATTAAAACACAAAATACGTAAAACTAATTTCACCTTTATGTCATATCAAATTATTATTTTTAAATTAAAAAAAATCATCTAAAAAGAATTAACAAACAAAATTATGTATTTTGAGCCTCCCATTGTTGAAATACTTAAGCCAAAAAATAACAGTAGTGATAAAATAATGGAAACCACACATAATCCAACTATTTGAAGGAGTACTATCATAGATTCATAGTGCTGCAATTAATATTCACAAAGATTCAAACTTTTGAGATTCACTTTAATTTTTTAACTATTTAATCTATATAATTTGGTTATGGTTCGGGTTCCATCTAAAACAATTGAGGAATAAATGGTTTTAGTAGCAAGAGCACATTCTATTTATAATGATATACACAATTACAACTGAATTGGAAAAATACAATATACATGAAAAGTGCTTTATGCCTAGTCTATTATGAGACAAAACAGAGGAACATAAAGTAAGAGATAGTCAATCAAACATACATGTATCAATTGCATGATTGTCAAAGGATCTCTTGAGCAACACGCAGGACTATGTAAGGAAGGTCTTGCTCAACATGTAGTGTATGTAAGGAAGGACTTGAGTATCAATTACTAAATAATACCAAAGCCTTCCTTGATTGCAATTCCTCAATTTCAACAATATCCTTCCTTCTTATTTGTCGAGCAGATGTCCATAATTCCAGCAACAGGATTTGCGTGGAATGAGTGGTCTTCTACTATTACCTTGTGGTCCGCTACTATTATCTTAACATTCCCCCTCAAGCTAAGGGGGCTAGAAAGGACCATAAGCTTGGATCGTAAGAGAGCAAAGCGGGTAGAAGATAACCCTTTAGTAAAGACATCAGCAAGTTGGTCACCAGTGGAGATAAACTTAATCCCACTAAATGTAAATGATATAAATATAAATGACATGTAAAATAAAGATAAAGGTGGAAAGAAGATTGTATCTAACATGAAATTTTTAGCAAAAGCATAATATCAGTGTGTAAAAATTGTCAATCCTTACAACATACTTAACATGAAAATACTATAGAAAGAAAATAATAGAACATCATAGTTTTGCACTAGTCACTCACTTAACACCCTACATGTGATATAACTCATGTTCCCTAACATACAATATAAGTTCTCTCAATAGCCTATACAACTCAATGAAGAAAACATAAAATTTTATAGGTTTTCACTACACTTTCCACCTATTCTAAGTTAATTTAAGTGTGGATTGCATCGTGGTCCCTAACATATCCTATCAAACTCACATAAAATCATGTCAAAAGCACCATTGCAAAACCTATGTTTCCTCAATCAAAGACATTGAAAATATAGAATTCATTCAAGACTACAAAGAGTTTCTCATAGACAAGAAAACGATTTTCATCTCAAATAGTATATCATGAAGGTCAATCCTTAGGCTTTACAATCATTATATCAAATGCATAAAATTCTAACTAAATACAATCAACCCATAACCCCAATGAAATAATTATATCAAACCCTAAAAAAGGTTTAGTTCCTCATGAAGGATTTGGAAATCTCCATGGGATTGGAGAAAACCATTTTCTAAGGAGTTTTGGAGCTATGGGTCGAACTTCTACCTACTGCCTAAGCAAGAAAACAATGAAAAATTAGACTTTTTACTCTCTATGCCTCTCTCGGATGGATTTCCTCTTTATGGAGGAAGAGAACTGAAGATATTATTACAATATAAAGATCAAGGAAAAATCTTTAAGTCAAATGAGCTGGGACTTCTTTGAAGAGAGAAGTCAGCGCCCACAATTATCTCCTAAGCCGCAATTGTTGATAATTTTTTCGAGATCTTTTCATATCTACAGATATTTTCGCTTCTAGAAGGTTCATGGACTTCGCACACATTTTTGACCCTCATGACTTCAGAATCTGATCTTTCACGTAAAATAGCATTTGTTCATCTTGAAGTCTTCTTTCCAACGCCCCTAACCTTGACTCTATCCGAGTTTTTTACTAAGAGTTATGATTAAAACAATACGTAAAGGTCAGTTGCGGAACTGATCTGCGGTGCTTCTGGAAGAATGATGGGGATCGATCCCCAGTTTTGGGGGATCGAGCGCCCAGGTGCTCGATCTCCATTTTGGGTACTCAAGCGCCCATTTTATGCTTCAATTTTCACTTAATGAATTGTTCCTTTTTGAGTACTCTTTCCAATGCCTTTGACTTTGCTTCAATTGGAATTTTGAGCAAAAAGTTATGGTCAAAAGAGTGTAAAAGGGTCATTGGTTAGCAGCTTTGCAGAAGTTGATGTATTTTAAGCCTGAATTTTATAGAATTGCTTGTGTTTTTCATTAAGCCCTACAAAATAAGATAAACACTAAAACATAACAAAATATTAAATTACAATACAAACTAAGGTTTAATATATGCAAATTAAGGGGCTTGAATGTGTAACATTCAGCATTTATCAGGTACAATACTAAAGAGCTCCTACCACCTGACGGTACTCATAGGGATCAGCTAGCAACTCACCATCAAGTTTGGACATCTTGGAGCCAGAGGAGCAAGGAGATGCAGCAGGTTTTGCACCAAAAATTCGTGTTTGATGAAGGAGATCTACAATATATTTTGATTGAGAGAGGTGTAGACTGGCAGGTGAACGTGTAGCCTTGATGCCGAGGAAGAAGCCCAAGTCACCTAAGTCCTTCAAGGGAAACTTGTGCTGCAATTTACTAGTAAGAGATTAAATAACAGGGAGCTGATTCCCAGTGACAATTATGTCATCAACGTAAACCAACATAAAAATAATAATGAAGAAGAATCAATTATGCAAGAAAAGAAATAAAGAAGAATCAACTCATGAAGCTGTAAATCCCAGCTCCAATAAGGCAATAGACAAACATGTAAATCAGGCTTGTGGAGCTTGCTTGAGTCCGTAGATAGACTTGTGAAGTTTACAAACAAATTTCGGTTTGACTGCATCTATGAAACCTTGAGGCTACTCCATGTAGAGTACCATGAAGAAAGGCATTGGAAACATCCAATTGCTTAATTGGCCAGTCAAAATTTACAACCAAGGCTAAAATAATGTGGATGGTTGAGGACTTAATGACAGGATTAAATGTTTGAGTATAATCCACCCCACTTTGTTGCCTAAATCCCTTTGCCACTAAACGAGCTTTGTACTTGTCAATGAAACCAACAGCCCGTTGTTTGATCTTATAAACCCACCTATTGCGTATGACACGCTGATGAAGAGGGCAAGGACAGAGAGTCCAAGTCCCATTAGAAATCAAAGCCTCAAATTCAGCAACCATAGCAGCCCTCCACCGAGAATCAGCAGCAACCCTGGTGAAGTAGGTTGGTTCACTTTCGAAAAGCAAGGAAGAAAAGGCTTGGAGAGGAGGATGCTTTGTAGTGTAGTAGAGCTGAAAACCAGTGAAGGATTTGGGCCTAAGAGAGCCAGTCCGAGACCTTGTAGTCATGGGATGCAAGGAAGGGGCAAGAGTCTCAAATGTAGGAGCCGCATGGGATGACTCGGATGTAGAGGTTGCAAGAGGTACAACAGGGCTAGATACAATGATAGGTGATTGAGGCACATGAGAAGGCCTAGGTGGAGAAGTGGGAGGTTCAGAGGGAGCAACTATTGGAGGAGTAGTGGATGGGGGAGTAGGAGAGTCCGTAGGAGAGGCAAGGACCATGTCTATGACAATAGTAGAATCTGTGGAAGTTGCTAGTGAAGAAGGATTAGACAATGAATTAAAGGCAGAGGTAGGAATACTAACAGGGATCATGAAGGGAGCATCGAAAACTGCATTGATCTTGGAAGGCACATGAAGTCGAGCATGATCTTTGGCTGGAAAAGAGTGTTCATCAAATACTACATGCCTTGACAGTTACACATGGTCAGTGACAAGATCCAAACAACAATAACCAGCATAATTGTAACCAAGGAAGATACAAGCTTTGGATCTGAATTATAATTTGTAGGATGTGTAGGGTCGAAGCAGAGGAAAACATTTGCACCCAAAGACTCGTAGGAGAGTATAATTAGGAGGCTTAAGAAACAACTTCTCATAAGGAGAGGTGTGATTCAAAAGCGGAGTAGGCAACTGATTGATGATGAAAACAGAGGTGAGAAAGGCATTGACCCAATAACAATTGGAGAGGCCTGAATGGGCAAGTAAGGTAAGTCTAGTTTCAAGAATATGACGAAGTTTTCATTTGGCCAAACCATTCTGCTGTGATGTGTGTGGGCAACTTTTCCTATGCTGAATGCCATGATTGGACATAAAATTTTGAAAATGGTGGGAGGTATACTCACCTCCACCATCAGATTGAAGTTGCCGAATTTTGCAAGAAAATTGAGTTTCAACAAGAATTTTGAATTTAACAAAACAATTGTAAGTATCGAACTTTTGATGTAAAGGGTAAAACCACATATATCGTGTAAAGTCATCAACAAAAATAAGGTAATACTTACAATCACTATTGGAAGGGATAGGGGATGTCCACAAATTTGTATGGATGAGTTTAAGAACAGAAGTAGTAACTCTATTGGAAGCAGAGAAAGGCAGGCGCTTACTTTTTCCCAATTGACAGAAATCACAAAAGTGCTCTTTATTAGAATCATTCTTCAAAGTAGGCAAAAAGTGTGCCTTTATTATACGATTGACAGTTAAGAAAGAAGAGTGGCCAAGCCTAGAATGCCACATTAAAACAGAGGTTTTTATTCCCATAAAAGCAGTAAAGCCTGGGGCACTTTTTGATGAACATCTTCTATGCCACAGAGGGTAGAGCCCATTTTCACTCTTCCCTTCTAGGAGCAAGGCATGTGTCCAAAGGTCCTTCACAAAGAAATGAGAAGATGTGAGAATAAAGTAACAATTATTATCCCGACAAAATTTTTGAATTGAGGGTAAGTTAGTACTGGCAGTAGGACAATGCAATATATTCTTGAGATGAAAGGGAAAAGTAGATGAATGGAGAATGGTTGAACCAGTGTGCTCAATTGCCAAGCTTGCTCCATTGCCAACAACTACAGATTCAGGGCCTTGAAAGGAAAACGATTGAATTGAGGAGCCTTGCCTTTCTTATGGAAATTCTAGAAGCTTGGTTTAGGAGGGCCACCACCTTGACGTTGCATCAAGAGTGCGAAATTCTGGACATCAGTATTGGCAATCTGCTGCTGTTGGTTCAGGAGCATCTTATGATTCAAGAGCTCATCTGGAAAATCCAAGAAGGACAGTAGACTGTCTCTAGTAGCAATGGAAAAGGAGGTTATAAAGGAGTTAAACATGGGATTGAGTCCACCAATAATGAAGGAAATCAAATCCTCTTCATTAGTGGGTCTTCCTATGGCAGCCAGTTGATCTGCCCAACGCTTGACAGACCTTAAGTATTCAGAGCAGGATTTGGATCCTTGGTTGAGGCTCTGAAGTTGGCGTTTCAGATGAGAAACACGACATCAAGATTGAGAGGCAAATTGACTTGCCAGAGAATTCCAAACCTACTGCGAGATATGAAGGCCATAAACAGTGGCCAAAACAGATTCAGCAAGATTGATGTTGATCCAACTGAGAAGGAATTGATCCTTCTTGACCCAGATGGGGTAGGCTGGATTAGAAACTTCCTTGCCATCTGCATCAGGTATAACTTGAGGTGGACATAGGTCAGAACCATCTTCTATGCCCATCAACTCATAGCTTTTCAAGGTAGCAACAATTTGAAATAGCCATAGCAGATAATTTTGCTCATCAAGTTTGAGAGCAAGAAATTGAGCAAAGCTCCGTAGGATGAATGAAGCTGCAGGGGAGGTGTTGGACGATGAAGCCATTTGGAGATAAAAGATAGAGAGGAGGTGTTGGCCTATGAAAGCTCTGATACCATAAAATTGAGGAATAAATGGTTTTAGTCAGCTTGACCAAAACACAGCAAGAGCATTCTATTTATAATGATATACACGATTACAATTGAATTGGAAAAATACAATATACATGGAAAGTGCTTTACGCCTAGTCTATTATGAGATAAAACATAAGAACATAAGGTAAAAGATAGTCAATTAAATATACACGTATCAATTGCATGGCTATCAAAAGATCTCTTCAGCAACACATAGGACTATGTAAGGATGGTCTTGCTCAACATGTAGTGTATGTAAGAAATGACTTGAGCAACACGTGGGAGTATCAATTACAAAATAATACCAAATCCTTCCTTGATTGCAATTCCTCAATTTCAGCAATATCCTTCCTTCTTATTTGTTGAGTAGATGTCCATAATTCGAGCAACACGATTTGCGTGTGGAGTGGTTTTCTGCTATTACCTTGTGGTTTGCTGCTATTACCTTAACACCATCGCTTAATGCGTCTTTATCTTCTCTTCAAGCCTCCCACTACTGAAATACTTAAAAAAAAAAAAATCAAATAATTAAAGCTATAAATTAATGTTTTTTTTAATAAATATAAATTAATGAATTGAGACTATGTTGCTCAAGCTTCTTTGTATGAGTTACGAATGATCTCTAAGAACCATGGTATGAAACCAATTACTTGTAGAACTTGAATGACTTGGTTTATGTAAAAAAAAAAAATCAATTAGAGGTAAGTAACAAAATTCTCAAGCTTGATTCGCTTATTTTTCACTTCTATCATTAGTGAGTCATTTCCCGTAACTATAATAAGATAAAATTAATAAATACTAATATTTTGAAGAAATAAGTTTACTAGAAACATTCAATTTCCCTCTTTATAGAGAACAAACATTTCAAATTCACTATTCCACATCTTATATAGGGGTGTCTTTCTAATCACAACCATAACCGCTTTAGATGGTTATTACTTTTAGGGAAACTTCATAAATGCCCCATAAAATTTCACGCAATCTGAAAAACCCTCCATAATATTTGATTTTTCTCAGTTTCACCACTCGAACTTCCAATTTCTATCAGAAAACACAATTTCGTCTTTTTTCGCAATTGAAATTTTTTAAAATTCCCAAAATACCCCTGTATTTTAAACAAAAAAATTAAAAAAAATCTAAACCCTAAAATGAGGGGTATTTTGAAATTTTTAAAAATTTTAACGGTGAAAACAGAAGGAGAGGGTTCTTCTGATAGAAATTGGAAGTTCGATGGGTGAAAAACTGAGAAAAATAAAAAATTAGGGGGGTTATTCAAATCGCGTGGAAGTTCAGAGGGTTTTTGTGAACTTTTTCCTTACTTTTAAGTAACTACAACTGTCTTACTATGCACTTCTAAGTGATAATTGGCAATTATGCAATTATTGAAGATAAAAAAGCAATCACTAATTGTCTGTCAAGTAATGGGCTTTTTGGACATCTTTTAGTGTTTTGGACCTATTTTTAGAACCTATTTTAGATTATTTTTGGCATGTTTTAGTGTTTTCAAATATTAGAATTCATGGACTTAAGTAGGAACAATAATAACCATAGCGTAACTTGGACAATAATAAATTTGCCCTATTTCTATGGATCATTCAACTAAACCATGTACACATACCCTCCTCAAACTACCATTTTATTGTCAATATCAACTAAAAAAAAAAATACTAATTGTGTCAATGTCCCCCCAATAATAAAAATATCTTTCATAAAATTATAAAAATTATATTAAAAAAAATATTTTAAAAAAATCTAAAAATAAATGAAAAATTGAAAAAAAAAAAAAAAAAGAAAAAGAAAAACCAAGCACCACCCCTCCTTAAATGCTTGATGTCCCCGTCAGGGCCACATTAAGAGGTGCTGTCAATACCACATGGCATATTACTAGGTGGCTCTGATATCATTTGTAACGATCTAAGAAAAAGCATCAGCCACATTTGCGCTATCTGTAACGCCTCGACAAAATGATTTAACTAGTAAATGACTTAACAGTTTGCTTCCCAGCCTTAACCTCCTTCAGGTTAAAACTCATGATTCATACATTCTTGGAGGTGAGAGTCTACAACGGAAGATTTGTTATTTATAAGAAAAATAAAGATAGCAACTAATAACCCACAAATATAAGAATATCAAAATAACTGAAAACAACATTAACATAGCATTAATATCTGATGTCTCCAAAAGTATGGTCAAAGACTAGTCATCAAAATCTTATACTTGTTACAACCCAAGTTCTAGAAAATCAACATCAAAATCAAAGCCTAGCCTTCAGAAGATAAAGCATGTAGGTTATGTCTATCATATTACATCGGGAACCTCCTTTGGCTCTCGACATCATGCTTTGCCCCACAAGGTCAACTTTTTCAAAGATTACCCGGAAAATGCTCTTTAGTTGGACTATACTCCTTGAATATTCCAATATCGTTGAAACTATCTATCAAACAATACATGTTTATAGGTGAAAAAGATACAAGCGTAAGTCCACGACTTAATGAGTAATAATACACATGTTATACATGTTACCATTTTGTAAACTCAATTTATAAATGACATGCATTGATGTTCTCAGTTATGGCAAAAACATGTTATGATAATGTAGTATATCTATGTAATACATTATATATTTAAGAGCATGTGATATGTTAACAATATGGTTTACCCTAGACATTACTCTCTCTTAACAGGGTTTACGCGTCTCGAAGGACTTTTGGTACAATTTCGGTACTCTGAATATTGCACAAACATATCATCTTATATTAGTAATCCAACCTAGGGTGACCTATACTAACTAGCAAAGCCGTAACAGTAACCCCACTTAAAGAATGGTGCGCCGGTCATAAATTTTTAACCATTGGATCAAAGGCCCTCATTATTCATGAAACAATTGACCATAAAATTAATTTATGATAATAGTAAGCCCATGACCTTTGTTTTCTCCACACAAGACGGTGTACCATATTATACGATGCAACATTAATATTTCATCGTATTTTATATGTATGTAGTTTATAAACTTATTATTTCATTATCTTTTTAACAACCACAATCATTTTCATAAAATTGAGTTCACAGTTAATTAAAAAATAGGCATTTCATTAGAGTTATAAAATGCATATTTTGTACATAAAATAGTCATATTATGCAAAAAATGACAATAACAAATATTCGTGTGAGTTTTTACTCACTTGTGTCGTAGGGATCAACCAAATAGTCCTCCATGCAATCTTCGAAATCTGAATTTGAGAAATGATATTATCATTAGTCTTATATTTGAGCTAAACAAATCCTAAGCCTCTAATAAGCCAAAAGGGCTTTCTGTCCAAACATTAAACGTTTAATATGATTTTCTAGATCAGAAATTTGGTTCCTTTGGCTCATAACATCTCATAAAGTTTTACTAGAGAAAATAATGGGGGTTTCACACTCTAAAACGGGCTTTGTAGTGCTAAACTCCTTAAACTAACATAAAACTATCATTAACCTTAATTATCAAACTTAACATATAAAACAAAGCAACAAAGATCCAACAACTCACAAAACAGAGTAGTAACATGCTTAAGTGAATATTACAACATAGCTTCCCCGAATATTACAACATAGAAATGAGTTAGGCTATGATAGATATCTCCAAGGTCACAAAGCTTCCTCCTCATTCAAACTCTCATTCTCTCTCACACATACAAGGGATTTTTGAGCTCCAAGTCGAGAATAAACAATTGAAAAGAGGGATAGGGCTCCTATTTATAAGGTTGGGGCGTCTGGTTAAAGACTAATAAGTTTTTCAGCTCATCAAACGTTTGGTGATACGACATCAAACGTTGGATGTACTATTATCCAACGGTTCTACGATTTTCATAGAACATTTGGTACAATCTAACACACACATTGAACGCGTGACCTACGGTGAACAGTGTTGTACAATGCATCACGACAAGATTGAACATTTGAGCATAGTACCGAATGTTTGATAGGGCATCGAACATTCTATGGTGACCTTCAAACATTCCTCAAATGTTTGAGGTACCAAACATTATTAACAAGTATTTAACCTTGGTTGATCTTTTGAGGTATTACACTATCACCTCAAAATAATTAGTCAATTTAGAACTTCTCTAAAATCCCTTATAAAGCCTAATTTTACCTAATGAGTAAGTAATATAACACTTAGTACCTATGAACATCTCTTTTAAACCACTCACTCTCTATATGAGCTACTCATCCTCCCAATACGGGACTGAGGTGTTACACCTTCTGGCCAAGCTGGGGTGGCTCAACCACCCTCCGCTCATTTGTGAGTGATTCGGCTACCCTTCATTTTTGGAAAAAAAAAAAAAATAATTGAGAGTGTAGCCGAACCACCCCCAAATGGTTAAGGGTTGTTTGGCAACCCCTAGGCCGACCATAGGGGGTGGAGAGCCACCCCTTGGTATTTTTATTATTATTTTTTTTTCATTTTTTTTCTTGAATTTATAAAGATATTTTTATCTTATTTAAAATTTTTTATGGTCATTTTTTTCTTTTTTGCTAATATTGGGGAGGACATTGATACAATTAGTAGTTGAGGGGGACATCGACAATGGAGTAGTAGTTTGAGGGAAGCATATATACTTTTTGATAATATATATTATATATAATGGTAGACAGTTAATAGTTATTAAACACTTTTGTCTACCCTTAAAATTGCTAACTACAACTATCCTAAATGGTTATGCGGTTGTAATTATTAGTGGTTATTAGCGGTTAATAGGCACCTCGCTTGTAAACCTCTAATCTTATTTGCACTCATCCATATCAACATTTTCATCAATTTTTTTGTTATCATTAAAGGAACCAACAAACTGGTTATCCACATATTCTTCATGTGCAATCCAATTTTCGATCCTTTAGTCATCCATAGGCACAATCACTTGTGTCATAACTAATTTTCAATCAAATATTCTTCATGTGATGATAGAGTTGGCCACTCGGTCAGACTCAGCCAACTGATGTCTACAAAAAAGGGTAAAAAACAATCGAAGATCTGAGACTATTGTGATATTATACTCACTGAGGACAAAATTCATTTTATGTTTCCAAAAGATTTTATAAATGATTTTTTATATCTATTAAATACTAAACATGTTGAGAAAGATTAGAAGTTTAATGTTTTCAAAAAATGTTAAGCCTATGACAAAATCGAACCAATCATATGTTGTTTGAGAATGTTTTACTATAATCTTGATACTTTCAATAATTTATGAGATGTTTGATGATATATGAATGATATTGTTGTTGTGGTTTTGAAAGTGTTAAAATGCAATATATTATGATTGATATTTATGTTGATGTTTCAAAGATGTTGAGTATGACTATTGAGAAATGAATTTGATTATGAGTTGTTATGTCACTTGAATTATAGCATCTACCGTGGCTTAATTATCTCTTTCTTACTACTGGTGATTGTATCTGCTTTTGTATATTTATTTTGTCTCCTGGTAGGACTGAACTATTACTTCCTATTTATGAAAGGTTGTTCCCTGATTATAGGGACAACACTCCCAGTTTTCGGTGTGGAGTAGGGCTTTTAGTGACTACCATTATAGTTCCTTTACTAGATTGGGAAAGCCTCCAAAACAAAATGGTCCCTTCCGGCGCATCCAGCTTGGAAATGAGTAGTGTGAACCAAACCCCACCGATATTTTATTGAGATTTGGAAGTTGCATAAACATGAGTATGAGTATTGATGTATGGGTATGAACATGGATGATGAATAAGAGTTAAAGAAAAGGGTTGGGCCAATTATGTATGAAATATGAGAGGTGTTAGGGCTGGACCCATTATGCACAAGTGCTAGGGTTGGGCCCGTTTCGCACAAGGCTAGAAAATTATCCTTAAGGCCGGTGTGTACAGTTTGCTAAGGCTGGGCCCATTGCGCAGGTTGTACACATTATGATAAGTAAAGATGAAAGTGGAAGATGAATCATGCATTGCATTGTTATTGATGATTTATATGAGTATTGGATTATGAGAAATTTCATACTAGATGTATTGGTATACATATAAGGTTGAATGAAACGCACATATATATACATTTACAGCTGGTTTGCAGATGATGCTATTGTTGCAGGTACTGAAAATTTAGATGATGATTTAGTGGCTGCATATTGGGGCTATGACTGATGTTGGTGTACGCTAGATGCCTTTTGTTTAGACTTTAGTGGTCTAGCTTTTGGTTACATCAATGTATTGTATAACTTAAACAAGTTAATGTATTCTGACTAAGCCGTATGTGACATTTTGTCAGCTCCAGATTATGACTCTCACATGTTATGTTATTTATATCCTGCTACATATATGTTGTTAACTCTGATGTGATATGTTCAGATTATAAGTTAATGATGTAGACTTTATATGAGCATTTGTGATTATTCAGCTTTAAAAATATATATATTCAGTTTTGAAATTGAGTCACCATTGAAGACTTGCCAAAGGTTGCTGGTATGAGAACTCTCAAATACCCAAGTTAGCAAAGGTATATTGCTTTAAAGGAGAGTGATACATTATTTTAAAAAAAGTGATTGGTATTTGAGAGAATGGCTGTGTATTTGCACTTGAAATAGTCTCATATCCTCTCTCTCTTCCTTATGTGGAGTGTCCACTAATGAGGTATGACCTTGGTCAGATGTCCTGCTGAATTCTTCACTTACTAGCAGGCTATAGTCGTAATCAAGTGTCGTGCCAAATTCTATGCTCACTGGCAGGTTATGGACGTAACTAGATTCTCTGTCTAAAATCGCAGGGTAGCTGGAATAAAATTGTGGAGCCATTATTCGATATGTCACAATCCTAGTGTTCTCGAGATAATCATTACGCTGACATGGTTGGCCGAGTGACCTTGGTTCCCTCCATCTGGTTAGGCCTTGTTATGTGTGCTCTACTCTGCTTCCTTCCATTGACATTCATAGTCTAATTGGGACTCGTGATTTGGGCTTTATCATCCCGACCTAAATCATAGGCTCTAAAATTTGTATTTCTGACTTAGGTTGATCGATGGTATATTTGATCTATCACCATTGATACAAGTTTACGCTAATTTGATGCAATCCCCATTGTGTGATACAGAATCATACCAGTCCAATTGCTAAGAAGTTCGAACTCAAATTCATTTTGGATATAATGTGGGTTAAATATACTTTAGCATCCTCAACTGACAGTTATTTTTTAAAAAGACCCACAAATTGACAGTTGTGATACTTTGGTTCATCAAACTACTATTTTATTGTAATTCGGTCTCCTCTGTTAGCATTGACTATCAGTTTGGACGGATTTTTTTGTCGTTCTTCTAATAATACCCCTCATTATTTAAAACCAGAAAACTATTAACATAATTAATGAAAATTAAAATAGATGAATGAAAATAATAATAATAATAATAAAAAATTAAAAAAATGAAATTTTTTTAAAAACATTTGACCTTTATTTTGGATGGCCGAACCACCCCATGCCAACCAAAATCATGGTTGGGGGGTTAGGATGGCCAATGAGCCACCCCTAACCCAACGGGGGTGGCCGCAAGCCACCCCATGGTGACTGGGGGGTGGTTATAAGCCACCCTCGTTTCTACCTTCTTCTTTTTTTTTAAAAAAAAAAAAATCAATCTTTTAATATTTAATTTTTTTAAAAAAGTGAAATTCAAAGAAATAATCTCGTTCAAATTCATGAAAAACTTATGCAGTTAAAACTAAAAAAAAAACTTGAAGTATTATTTAAATTAATACTTAGATTCATGTATTTATTTTAGATTTTTTTTTTTCAAAAGAAAATTGGGGTGGTTTGGCCACCCTTAAACTTTATTTGTTTTCAATTTTTATTGTTAATAAAAGTATAAATAAATAATGTGACATGGCACTTAGGGGGACCTTAGATTTTTTTTTTAAAAAAAAAAATAGTAGAGGTGAATTTAGTTTTTCAAATGTCAATAAAAGGGTATTTTTGGAAGATTTTGGTTAAATTTGGGTTTTCATCCAACATAACAGTCAAGATTGACGGATGTGGCTAAATTACAACAAAATGATAGTTTGATGAACCCAAATATCACAGTTGTCAGTTCATTAGGTTTTATAAAAAATGGCTGTCAATTGATGGAGCTAAAGTATATTTAATCCATATAATTTATGAGAAATAGTAGATACTATAAGTCTACCAAATATTCATCCAACAATGCTGGTGTGACACTTCTAACTAACCATTGAATCTTTTTATTGTTATTATTTGACAATAATTAATTAAAAAGTTAGTTGTGAGTGTCATGCCAATATTGTTGGCTGAATATTGAATAGAATTATAGTATTTAGTATTACTCGAGAAAATACTACCTTGTATTTCAGAAGTTATCTCTTTAAAGCGTTGTACTTAATACGTTTATTATTAATGGAAAACGCCCCTCTTCTCTTAAAAAAAAAAAAAAGGTTGGTAATGAATGTTGGATATACTTTATAGGCCGATTGAAACATTGGTAACGCTGAATTGATTCCCCTTCCCCCTTATAGCATATTTCGCCACTCGGAATTGCCGATTGAAACATTGGTAACTCTACAGGAAACCTCTTTAAAACAAAAAAATAAAAAATAAAAAGAAAATAAAAGAAAGAAAACTCTATAAGAGACCCTAACAAAAATACAATCTGGAATTTGATTGAAGTCTCCTTTTGTGATGACGCTGTTAACATCAATGGGCAATTTAATAATTAATTTGGATTTTCTCAGTTTTTTTTTTTTTTTTCAAAATTTTACTTATTAATATGTTACACAACTAGCATATCATCGCGAATGACACTTATTCACGACTTCAAATTAAGGGATACTTGTATTTTTTTTTTCTTTTAAAATATATAAATATTACTTATTAATATATCGCGTGGGACCCGTCCATTGTTTTCTTTTTCTCTTCAAGAAGTTGATAGAGCAGCTTTAAAAAATCCCCCAAAATTCTTGAATATTTGAAAAAACTATTCCATTTCTAATATTCTACTTGGGATAATTGTGCCTACTCAACTAAATCAAGGACCAACAGTAATAGTCTTCATAAAATTCTCCCTTCCGGGGATTAAAGTAATAATATGATCATCTTCTTCTTTTCTATTTTTCTGAAGTAGCTATCATTTTTCTAGAATCACATATCGACTGATACTAAAATCTATGGCTAAGATAGAAATTTTTTTTTTTTTTTTTTGAGTGGCTAAGATAGAATTTGATCTTGAAAGTAACATATCGGAAAAACTTAATCTCTCTGACTTTCATCATTTTTGTAATTTCTCGATCAAAGTTTAAGAACTTTCAATATTAGTATCCAACTGTTTTTAACTTTACAATCTTTGATAGAGTTCCACGTAGACCACAAGTCTAAAGAAGGTTTCGCACATGCAGTAGAAGACCAAGTGAAAGTTAGAGTCCTAAAATTATCTTAATAGTATTAGAAGTCTTAGTTCTATTTGTCTTTTTATTCATATTCTTAGCCGTAGTAGTAATAATTTTATTGTTCATTTAGTCTTTATCTAATCTTAGTTATAGTAGCAGTCTAATATGATAAGTTGTTTTACTAGTCTATAGTGTAATTCTAGTTGAAGTAGTATTTCTTTTACATGTGGCTTTAATAGTCAAGTTGTACTATAAATAAGGGACCAATGTAACAATAGATTCATAAAGAATTATTAAAAAAAAAAGCTTGTTTGTGGTTTGTCCCTTACTTTAATTAGATTCACTTGTGGTCTTCTTTATTCAAATAGGGCTATTGTGATCTCTCCTACCTATAAAGTGTTCATTATCCATTATAATTTTATCTCAATCGTGTGGGTTTCCATCAATTTCATGGAAGGAGTTCATTATCCATCATAATTCTATTTTAATCGTGTGGGGTTCTATCAATCTCACCCTTGAGAATCGTTTTTTTTAAAAAAAAATAAAATTAAAAAAAAAAATAAAATAAAACTTTACCTAAGCCTCATGAACTTTCATCGCTTTGTAATTTCCCTCTCAAAATACAGGAATATTTTAGTAATTTTATTTTATCTGTTATGATTTAACAAAAAATCTTAAGGAACTGATGAGATTTTAAAAATTGAAAGTTATATATATTAAAGTAAGAGTTTTTAAATTTTAAGAAGAAATTATTATAAAAGCTGTAGGGCCCTGACAGAAACTCCAAGCAAGGCCCATCCACGGGCCCATGCACACACACTTATAAAATTTTCATGGATAGATTTACTAATCATCCAAGAGAATTGGTAGACTCCTGTAGGGCCTAGGAATTACCTAAGGCCCATGTCACCAACCTACAGCCAAAATATTATACCAAGGGCCTAGGGTGTCAGATATATATGAAGATTCGGGTACTGTCTCTCACACATAACAACCATCTCTTTATCTCCCTTCACTTCTCCTCTCTCCTTTAACTGACTTCACCACCGGAGGGGTCTCACTGGCAAGCGCCAGTGGGCCACTCTAATGACTTTTTCTTATTTTACAGACGAAACTCCTCCCTAAAAGGCGGCCAAAGTCACTGTAAAAAACGGATTCATATGAAGTAATTGAAATTTCATAACTTATATGTAAGAAGATGGAGGTTTTTTTTTTAGGTGTTCAAAAGTAACATATTTAATTCACGCATGTACAAACTACAAAAGTTTCATCCACCGATGGTGCAAGCAACCTTTATAAGGCCACGTCTCCTTCTCGTACAAAGAAAAAAAAAACCAAAAAAAAAAAAAATGAAAAAGGAAAAAAAAGGTTGGGGAGTGGTGGTGTCTGCTAGCGTTAAAGAAGTGAAAAAGTAGGCACTTCCGATGTGGATTGCAAATCTAAGAAGAAGATGGAAACAGATGTGGTCTTCGGAGAGACTTCCACTTGTATATCGCTAGTGCGTGCCAACAGGGACCACTCTTCGGTACCCGCAACAGACACGTGGCACATGTCACATACCATCAGAGTGCTCGAAACTTTTCACTATTCAATACACTAGCTTGTTAATTTACTAACGAAAGAGAGAATTATGAGGAGACCAATAATATATATATATTTTTTGTTCTTTAGAAAAAAAGTTTTTCTTCAATTAGAGTTTTCTCTAATTTAATTTATTAAATTAATGTGTATTTAAAATTTTACTAGTCAATTTAATGGCCGAATTAAAAAAATTCTTTTAATTCCATTTATAGATAAAAAATTTGTCCAAAAAAAAAATATAAGCCTTGAGAGTTACTAGCTTTTAGGACCACTCGAGTCTTCAACCTTTTGCTCTTCATATAGGTGGCAATGTTAGAATATTAAATAAATAATTAAATTTATTATTTTGTATCCGTTTAAATTTTTGAGATAAATAATGATTGAAAATGTTATCAGAATAAAAGTTTTTGAGTTCAACTCTAAGGAGTTGCCTTAAGTGATGAAGGTCTTAATCTTGGTAGCATTCCAATCAGGTTTAAGGTTTAAATTCTTTTAGCTGCAAACAATTCCTTAAACTACACCTGTCGGTAAAGCCAGAATCTTACTTGATTTATGTAGAGGGGATGTTTTGCATGAGTCCAGAGTTTGCTCTTCATGGGCTTGTCATTGAAAAAAAAGAAAAAAAAAAGAAAAAAGGTTTATGAGTTCCAACCTAACTTTCACCATAATTGACCACTTCTCATTTTAATTTAATATTTCACGTAATTTTATCTCTTATTTTAATAAAATATTATACATATTTAACATTACTTATTGAGAAAAAAAAAAATTGAAATCACACACCTTTAAGGATAAGTGGAAATATAACGGACAAAGTAAAGTCCCACACCGATTACGAGTACCCTCTACAAAAGTTGCTCAAAAGTTAGTGACTACTAAAGAGAGAAGAGACTTTTAGCTTGTCTGGAGCTTTTTAGCCTCTTTTGGAAACTTATGAACGCATGGTCATACAGGATTCTTTGGCCTACATTTTAGAAAAATGAATTTCTAGTTATTTTTTTTCTCCTTGAACAAAGCTGAAGGTTTTCCTAGAATGTCATGCCGTACATGTTCATTTTTGGGCATGCTTTCCTCTTCTGCTTTATATGTTGTCATGAGGACTCACTGTACCTGAATTACAGAATTAACAGAGAAGGGTAAAAAAAATTCGAATTAAAAAGACTCAAAACTACCATGACTGATTTTTTTTTTTTTTTTTTTTTTTTTCAACAAGACTGGGAAAAGAAGGAGGGACTACAAACAAAAATTAAGAATCTCCATCAAAGGAGAATTACAAGAATCAAATCAAAAAGATTAACGAGAAGCAGCCTATTTGGCTGTAACGTGAGCTCTGTTGTTTGCTTTTCTGGACACTTTAGATGCAGACCAGTAGTTCATTTGATTGAAGAGAAAAATAATGTCGCTTACAAAAGATCCAATTTTGCAAACTAATTTAGTGCTAGGATTGTTAGTGGCTTACCATGACCAACCTTTTGAAGCAATACTTCAAATTCTAAACTAACAATGTTACGTGTTATACTTTTATTCTATTTCTATTTTATTGGGTTGATACGATAATGTTAAGGGCGGAACTAAGATTTTAAATATGGGAGGAATTTTTTTAAAAAAAAATTATGAGGATAAAAACTTGATTTCAAAAGAATTATGAGAATAGTTTTTTTTTTTAAAACAAAAAAATGGAAACATTTTGAGGCTCAGGGGATCTGTCTCCAAGTCTCTGAGTAGTTTTGCCCCCGACAGTTCTATTAGTCATTGAATTTAAGAAAAAAAAATTCTAAGACAAATAACACCAACAAATTAATCTAATAAAATGGAATAAGATCATAGACTCATAGTATAATATCTAACATTTTTCATCATGAACTCATGAATGCCATGAAAGTACGAGGACTGACTTTTTTCCTAACAAGTCAAATCAGATTGACATGCAACTTTTGATTTTTACATATAGAGTAAAGCTAGGCGGACGCCCAGCGTCCATTTGTAATGAAAAGAAAAAAAAAATTAAAAAATAGGTTTAAATTTATCAAATTTTTATTTTGGTTTTTTCAAGATTATGAAATGGGGATGAAATAAGCTTGAACCCGTTTTTTGTAAAAAAAATTATTTTTTTATTTTTTATCTCAATAAAAAATAAAAAAAATAATTTTTTTTTTAACAAAAATAGATTTAGACTTATTTCATTTTCATTTCATAATCTAAAAAAAAAAAAATTTAATAAATTTAAATCTATTTTTATAATAAAAAGTTTAATTTTTAATTTTTTAATTTTTTGGGAAAAGTCCACATACCCCCCTTCAACTACCACCCAATTGACAATGTCCCCCCCAAACTTTCATGTTGTGACAATGTCCCCCCCCAAACTACCAAAAAATGACAATGTCCCCCCTAAGGACGAAAATACCCTTCATAAAATAAAATAAAAAATTTCTTAAAAAAAAACTAAACTAAATTTTTTTTTTTTAAAAAAACACTCATAATTAATAAGGGCTAGAAAAAGACTAAAGCTAAAAATAAAAAATAAAAAACAAAAACCATAAATTAAATTTTTTTTTTTTTTTAAAAAAAAACGCTACAAACCAATTGGACAAATTCAAGAATAAAAAAAAAAAATATAAACATTTTCGTATAAAAAATTATAATTATTTTTTTTTAAAAAAAATTTATTATATTATTATTTTTTCGAATTCATAAGGGTTAGAAAAAACTAAAACTAAAAAAAAATAACTAGCAATTTTTTTTATATAAAAAAATAAACACTCCAACCCAATTAGCCAAATTCAAAATTTTAAAAAAATTATAAAGATTTCGTTTTGAAAAATTACTTTTTAAAAAATAAAATTAAAAAATGGTATTTTTGGTCTTGTTGAAAAATCATGTAAGGTTATTTTTGTCTTTTTGTTGCCCATTGGGGGGACATTGTCATTTGTTTGGTAAGTTTGGGGGGGACATTGTCACGATAAAAGTTTCCGGGGGGGACATTGTCAATTGGGTGGTAGTTTGAGGGGGGTATGTGGACTTTTCCCTAATTTTTTTTTTCATTCAAAACGAACACCAGGCGTCCTAGCACGACTCGTACATATAAACAAATGGCAGGCATGGCAGTAAAAGACCAGTGAGATTGATAGATATGACACTATATATATATATATATATATATATATATATGCCAAACCTACGTAGACTATAGTAACCTAGTAAAAGATATTCTCAACCTACGTAGACTATAGTAACCTAGTAAAAGATATTTCTCAAAGTAATTAAAGTTTTGTCGTTGCCGTGGAATTTTCCTTTTTGGTAGAGATCTTTCGCCATTGATGCTTGATGACGGCTAGCTATCTATAATGAGGCATTTGAAACAAAACAACATACAGAAAAAGCTTATATATGGAGAGGTTTTACCGTCTTTTCCAAAGGACGACAAATTTCTTATCCATTAATGTCTCGTACGTGGACCTATAATATATTTATGCATGTACGATGTATACCACAACTAGACAAAACAATTTTCGTTTTTAATTGGGAGACAAGGTTAAAGGATTTTTCGTCTGTTCTTGGTTTCTGTCCCAGATTGGATAGGACAATGATCCTGGTTTAATCCTTTATGCCATGGCGATGGGGTTTAATCCAAAGCGTTACCTTACCCAAATGGGACAAGAGTAAAAAGTTGAAAGAGAAGTGAAAAGATGAAAAAAAAACAGTTACCTTGTGGGTCTATTTATATATACGTCATCAGTAATATTTAGTGGATGATTCTCGTATATAAAGCCACTTTGTTTAATATAATATAAATTAAATGATTAAATTTATTTATTTTTATCTAAATTAATAGTGTCTTATCTGCAAACCAAGTGGAACATTAAGGACAAGGGTTTTAGAATATAATTATATTATGTTCTTAATCTATGCAAGATTACCTAGTAGTGTTGCTTTTCACAAAGTATAAGGGACAACTCAGACAAACATCGAATACACTTTTATTATATGGTTTTGTTTGTTCCTGGTTTCTAGAGGGTATTTTTTTTTTTCTTTTTTTCTTTTTTATTAAAAAATGTTTTGATTTGACATATAGATAAAAGAAATTTTAAGTATTTTATCTTTTGAATTATTCGTTAATATTTTTTGTTTTGAAAACATCAGACAAATGAAAGAATAAAAAAGCCTTAACAAACAAAGCTTACTTCAGATAAATTTGATTTTTAATGAAAATAAGTTCGTTCGAATGAGATCTAGAATTTTACAGTTTGAATATGTGTTGTTTGAATGAGGCACAGAACGAAGCTCTCTAGAACTCCTTTTCATGATCCTCGGTTCAGTCGAGATGCGATCGGCATGGCAACCAAAGTATTTCAAAACTTTGCACAATATCTCATTCAAAAATGAGATCTTCAACGTTTTGATTTTTTATTCCTTCAACTCCAAAAATATACTGACTCAATCCTAAAATCTAAAACTTACCTCCAAAGATATTAATGGCCCTGTTTGGCAAATGATTGGATTTTGGTTGGAAATTGTTAATTTTTAATGTGATATAAAGTAGAAAGAATGTTGTAAATTTTTTATATGAAAAAGTAAAATTTTTTATTTTTTATTGAGTACTTTATTTGAATGGTAATAAAAAGTGTTAGATGTGATATAAATAGTAGAAAAAAAAAATTGTTAAAAAAATAGTTGATGTGATATAAAAAGTAAAAATACGTTTTTTTAAAAAAATTAAAGTCCATAAACAGTAAAATCAAGTCTATCTTTTACCAAACTGGGCCATTTTTTTATCACCAAATATCTCAACTAAAAACCTAACATCTCACGAAGGCAAAAAAAAAAAAGAACCGATCTGAAAGTTCGATCATGAAAAATGACGGAAAAAAAGAATCCTAGCCATATATTCTGATTGCTACATGTCTGATAATAAAACTGGCCGGTGATCATGAAACTTTATATATATTTCTTTATATCAGGCACGCCAAAGGCCTAGGAGGCCAGGGTGCAACTTTTATTAGATTTATTAATTAATTATATACCCGTGTGGAAAGTACGAGACGGGTAAGCACTACAGGAGTAGTCCTACTGGCCGGCATAAAATAATATTGTTCTTCGGTAGATCTCATTCTGCAAGTTTTCTTTTTTTTTTTTTTTTTTTTAAATTTTTTGCTTTCATTCTGAAAGTTGATTAGCTGTATTAACGTCCAATAATTAATTTGTGATTCCTGACAATGATTCCAAATTCCACCGACTGATCGATCAGTTTTTATAAATTGGCATAAGGTACAGAAACCGTGCAGCGCTGCAGATTAGAAAGGAGTAGTAGGAGACTGAACCCCCCCCCCCCCCCCCCTTTTCTTTTTTTTTTAAATTTTTTAATTTTTTGTGAGTGGTGACTAATTAAGTGTAAACGATCGATAACCTTTGTGTTCCTCTTTTATACCCATATTATATAACGATATACTTTATGGAGATGCTAATTTAAATATTCTGTCAAAAATGGTTGAGATCAAGCATGTGTCATTTGGTATGATTTTGTAGCAGATTTGGCGGTAAATTTTTTTTTAGGTTTTTTTGACCGTCAAATTCAGCTTTTGGTGAGAAAGAGAGAGAATAAAATTAAATTTGAATCGTTAAAAGTAGTTTTTTTTTTTTTTTTCAACACCAAAGCCAAATTCATAAGCTTATTGGATTGAATACTTATATAAAGTGAGGTTATGGGTTCGAAATATAGTAATGAGCCATAGTCAAGGGCGGTTCAAAGGCTTAAGCAATTCAGGCGGCCGCCTAAGGCCCCAAAGATGATTATATAAGACCTCTTAAAAAATGAAGCTCTTAAAAAATAGTAGTAAAAAGCCCCTTGAAAATAAAAACCCCTAAAAATATTTTTTTTAATTAATAAATAAATACCAACATTAATTACCTCATAACATCAAACTTTAATATAACTAAACTGTTTTTTTTTTNTTTTTTAGCTATTTTGCTTTTCAAGACATACAAATAAAGAATGATGAACAACAATTTATTGTGTAATTTAAATAAAAATATCTCACAAAATTAAAATAAATATTACTTAATATATATAAAAGCCTTACTTAAATTTATTACACTAGGCCTTAAAATTTATCGAACCAAATCCCGGCATAGCTATGGGAATCACCATTTTTTTGTTCTTTCTTTCTTTAAGTGGGTATCTCTAACTTTTATCTATGGGAATCACAGTTCCTCTTTTTATTTTATCCTTTTGGGAAATGAATAAAGTTTATGGTCTTTGCATTAAGTAGTAAATGTAAAATAAAAAAGAGTAGTCATATCAAAAAAAGTATTCCATCTAAGTAAAGTAAAAAAATATCACCATTTTATTCTAACCATTTTTATTCTAACATTCACGGCAAAACGGGCAGCCTTCTCTTGAAGCGTAAACGTATAAAGTTGTAATAACAAATTAAATTCATAAGGCTAACAACATTAATTTATATGGAAAAAGTACACATATTCTCTTTAAATTATCACCCAATTGATAATGTTCTCTCCAAACTTTCAATTGTGACAATATTTTCTCAAACTACCAAACAATTAACAATGTCCTCCAAGGCCAGCAAAAAGATAAAAATGACCCTACATATTTTTTAATAAGACCAAATACCATATTTTAATTTTATTTTTTAAAAATTAATTTTTATAAACGAAATCTTTATATTTTTTTTTTTAAATTTTGAATTTGGCTAATTGGGTTAGAGTGTTTTTTTTTTGGTTAGTTTTAGTTTTTTCTAGCCCTTATGAATTCAAAAAAAAAAACAATAATAAATTTTTATTTTTATTTTTAAACGAAAATGTTTTATAATTTTTTTTATTCATTTTGAATTTGTCCAATTATTTGTAGTGTTTTAAAAAAATTATTTTGTTTTTTGTTTAGTTTTAATTTTTAAGCTTTAGTTTTTTTTAGTCCTTATGAATTGTAGTGTTTTTTTTTTTTAAAAAAAATTATTATTATTATTATTATTATTATTATTTTTTAATTTTCAGTTTTAGTTTTTTTTTTTAAAAAAAATTTTATTTTATTCTACTAAGGGTTATTTTTGTTCTTAAGAGGGACATTGACAATTATTTAATAGTTTAGAAGGAACATTATCACAATTAGAAGTTTTAAAAAAATATTATTAATTTAGTGATAATTTAAAGAGGAATATTCTCACTCCACAGTATCAAATGGCCGCCTTCCATCGGGGCTCAAGCTCAAGCTTATCGCGGGGAGGCAATGGCATCATGCACTGTAATTAATTCTAAATTCTAAAGGGGTAATCGTTGACTTTGGTTCATACTATTATTGCTAATTTAAAAAGGTACCTCGTTTTGGTCAACTGTTTATCGCGGGGAGGCATGCAATCAATAAACAAATTTGATTATTAATTTCTAATTTATGGGCTGGTCAAGCAAAACTATCATATTTAATTTCTGAGAATTGTTGAATAGAAAAAAAAAAATTTCTGCCGAATTGTTTTTCCTCCTCCAACTCTTCGTCGACTGAATTTATATTAGGTGCGGTATGAATAATGCTAGAGATCATTTTTTTTTATTATTATTTTTTGTTATCGTAAAGTTAATATGACTTTTAAAAGTATTATTAAATTTGAGATTAATCATTATTAAATTCTGAATTAATAATAATTTTAAAAGTCATATCAACTTTTGAAAGATAAAAATATAATCCCTAATATTATTCAGTGCGATAAAGTATATATGTGGGAGTTTTTTCAACAGTATAGATATAATTTTAATTTTTTTATGAGAAATAAAAAAAGAAAAAAGAGTAAATTTCAATATGGACCAGCATCTAAGCCAAATCCCTCACATCTAGACTTTTGTGATCATGATTTTAATTTCAAAGGAAAATTATATTTCCTAATTTCAATGATATTTTGGATGGTACATTTCCACTTCTAATTTTGTTCCACTAAGCTTTTGTTATGGCTAGCTGAAAATCAATAATTTTTATTAAACCAAATTCAAGGAAAAATTATTGATTTTTTTTTTTCCTTTTTTCCTTTGGGCTACGTAAAGAAATTTAGAGATGATAATGAGTTGCTAGCATGTCACACTATCATTGCTTCGAAAACAATTATTCAGTTTAGGTATGGTAAAAAAAAATTTATAATTTTTTTAAAAGTCTAAATTTAATTTTACTCTTTCGCTTTTTATTTTTTATTTTTTATTTTATTTTTTAAAAAGTACAACCTATAGCCAAATCCGACCGAAAACAAAGAAAACTAGGTAGACTAGCAATTTGAGTTGAGCCAAAGTAAGAGGCAAATCCCTCAAGTGATAGATAAGTTAGAAAGTTGAACTCAACAGCTTAGAAGATTCAATAAGGTTTAAGCATCCATCAAGAGCTGTAATGTATTAAAAATCTTTATGCAGAAACGGAGCACCGAAAAATGATGTGAAAGGAAGCAACAAAGAAGGTGAAAACAATGGGCATTGGCAGCCATTCCAATGAGTTTTAGGGCCAACTCAAGAAACGATGAACAGTTTAGGACTCGGAAGGACCACTGAACATCTTCAAAAGAAGGAAACAACGTTGTTATTTCTAAATCTGTGACGCACTTGTCGGTAAAAAAAAAAAAGGAAAAATAAGCGAAAGTCTAAACGGTTATTACCAGATATAGACTGCAGGCGGTTAAAGAATCCGCACTGTTGACTGTTGACCCACTATTCCAGAAAGAGAAAAATTATAATAATCGGGAAAAAATTGAGCCCCGAAAATGGGTCCACCGGAGAGAGAAAGATGAAGTAGATTTTTAATGATTGATTAAGAAAACTCAGGTGGTGCCTGTGCGGGTGCCTGTGTGACGGGGGAAGAGAGAGAGAAATAACTCTGAAGAGAAAACCACCAACAAAAAAACAAAAACTCTGGAGAGAAAAAGAATGCTTTTGTTACTTTTTTATTAAAATAATTGTGCCAGCGTCACTCGAAACGACTTAAATTTTGAATAGATGTTCTAACACTCTTCACTTTAAGATATAATTTTTTTTTTAAAATTGAATGGAAAAAACTTTTTTTAACTTTATTTATAAAAATGACATATGTTTATTTACATGTAAAAAATTATATTTATTTTTTAATTATAAAAATAAAAATAAATTAAATACATATATTTTTTATAAGCCTTTTTTTTAATTTTATCTTTACAATTAAAAAATACATATAATTCTTACGCTCAATAAAATACATATCATTTTTATATACGAAGTTAAAAACAATTTCATCCGACTCAGTTGGATGAATACTCTCTCCCTCATTTTATATATATATGGCACAAGATACAAAGGACATTGCATGAAAGGCGAAGCTAATTGGCTGAGGGCGTGTTGTTCCATTACACTTGTACGCATTTATTGTCCCCTCCCTCGCTCTCTTTCCGTCTCTTTTATCTTCGCTTGAAATTGTACAGACATAGCTCCAAGCGAATGGGGTTTCCTTCTTTGGGCGGGCAATTCAAAGCTGCTGCTTAATTTCTACTTAGAGAGGTGTGAGTGAGAGTGACCACTCTCTTCTCTTCTTCTTTTTCCATCAGTTTTTCTTCCTTCCTTTCCAGACTTTCTGGGTCTTTTACAGAATATCCTCTTTCTCTATCACTTCTATGTTTCCTCTGACGTTTGGTTTGTGCTGACATAATCCTTGTGTGCTTAACATCCGGATTCTATCTGGATTTCGCTCTTTATTAACTGAGTTCTCTGTATTTTTTTTTCCCCCTGAAATTTGGTTGGTGTTTGTGGAAGGTTTGTGTTTTGTGTTTTTTGAATTGATATATGAATATTACTAAAAATTCTTTATTGGGATTTCTTTATCTGTTGTTTTAATTCCCCCTTTACTGGTGTTCCTGTAGTTGTATTCGGGACTAATGGAATTTGTTAGACTGCATTATGCTGTAGTTTGTTTCTTGAAGATCTTTTGGCGTACATATGGGATAAGTTTTTTGTTCATAGTTTTCATATGATGTTGAATTTGTATTTCACAAGGGTATCTGAGAATTTTTGGTTACGATTTTGAATTGCAGGAACTAGAGTGAACGTTTTGAGTCCAGTTAATCTCAGACACCTTGTTCGGACCATTTTGGGAATAGATGGCTACTCAAACAGTGTACCTCAAAGAACACGACCACAATCCTATGGGGCAGCTGTCGGCGCCTTGGTGGAATCCCTTCGCTTCTCAATCGGTTTATGGCGAATCCTGTGGCCAATTGAAGCCATTTTCCATGGAACATCCCAGTGGTGGAGACCAACTAATTTCCAACAAACAAGCAGGGAGGGGTACGGAACATGGAGCGGATAGAGGGAATACAACTCCGTTCACTATCTTTCACGGTAATCTCTTGCTTTTTGTTCTGCCATTTTGGTAGTATCAGGTTTCATTCATTTATGCATATCAATGATATCATAATAAAAGTTTACAACTACACAATTTTGTTCTATTCCTTATGATCATCTTCTGCATCGCTGTTATCACCAAGATGCCTCGACACGATTTGAATTCAATACGCGAATACAAATTACCACTCCTAGTGCCTTGGTAGCTACTAGCCTTCAAGGGAGTAGTGACAATATCAGTGCGGCACATTTTAGGCTGCTCATGGAACTGGTTCTGTTTTTGTATACTAATAAACTTCAAGAACTAATTGAAGAATTTAGACACTTTACAACACGATCGCTGCATAATTGTAAGCTATCGAACCTTATGGTGAAGAGAATTTGTGGCCCAATTGAAATGTTTCTCCTTCATGATTATATAGTAACAAAAAAAGAGGAGGATCAGCCTCACTGGGAATGAGACACGGCCCAGACATTTCCACGGTCGAATACATTTTAGTGACGGTTTGATGATACAAGAAGGAAGTTAGGGCGAAGCGGGACATGTTCAGCCTCACATCTAAGTTGATAGGATCCCCTTTTTTCGCCCCCAAATTCTTCGAATAATTCCGAACCTAATATTTTTTTAAACAAAATACAAAAGGAGTGAATTGGGGTTCTTGCTGGCCTAAATCAAACTACCCTAATCAAATTTTACTATATTATAGTGCAAAAACTTTTAAAAATAGCTGTTACATTGGAAATGAAAAAAAGTATTGTAAAATGATCAATATTATTATTAGCATAAATGGATCATAACTCTCATAAATCCTAATCTCTAACGATATTACTTGGGTGTAAAGTATCTGTTGGATGTGGGTATGGATTGCCAAACCTTATTGGTCTGATACCATATGTTTTCTGAACTTAGCTGAGATGTAATTATGTCAATTTATAAATCTACTTGGGCATGATTTGGTCCCATAAATTGCTATTTGTCATAGCAAATTGTTCATTTGGGAACTCTTTGAAGTGAATTTCGATGATATCAACGATTATTGGAGGGAAGTTTTGGGGTTGCAGTGTCCAACCACCTTCTCTTACATAGATAGTGAAAGTAGTATATATCCATGAGCCGGATAATGGTCCTCTTGTTGCATAAGTTAGTAATGGACAAATTTAACATGTCACTTCTATATATACTCAAAGTTCAAAGTACGGTATGAATTTCCTTCTTTTTTAAGGAAGCCCAGATTTTTGTTATGGATAATGAATTTTATCTCACATTACACTCTGCGAATGAAATTCTGAGTCTCCATGGTTTAATAGATCATTGGTTGCTGAGTTATTTTGATTATTGATCATTAACGGATAAGCACTGCAAACAAGTTTCCATATCCAGTTTATAGAAACAGAAGTTTAACTTCATATGCAATTCTTTTGTATATGAGGTACTGCAATTTTAGTATTGTTAACCAACCAAGTATTTCTCATACAGATAATTGCAGAAGTTCAGGGGATGGTCAGAAGCCTCAGGCAGCCATTTCTCTCCAATCATCTCTATCAGAATATCGAGGTCGCTTTGAGCTAGGATTTGGTCAGCCTATGGTAAAATTTTCTTCTTGTGTACACCTGGTTATCATAAAATTCTAATTCAATTTTTTGCTGTTGAGTGGTAACATTTTGCTAATTTTTATGGACTGAAACTGTAGATCTATGCAAAGTATCCTTATGCGGACCAATGTTATGGAGTCTTCCCAACTTGTGGACCTCAAATTTCGGTTTGACTCTCTTCATTTCTTCTAGTAACCAATTGTTTAGATTTACTGTTCTTGGACTTAAATTGTTCAAGTGAATCAAACTTTTCTCTTGCTTTTAAGCCTGATAATTGAGGAATTCTAGTTCTTGCTCATCCTATAAATAGTGGTATGGTGAGCTCTATCTCTCTGGTTTGGTTATGCACTAGTCTCTTTGTGTGTGTGTGTGTGTCACCACACGCTCAGGTGGGGGTACTGGAGCGTGGGCCTATATTTTTGCATGTCAGATCCAATGGCAACTGTATCCCATGCAAGGAATATATCTGTAAACAATAGAATGAAAGCTTTACCTAACCAACCAGACGATTGCATTGAGGGGGTTCATGACTCAGTTGAAAACTGCATGAGAGAAAAGTGATAAGAAAGAAGGAATGAAGCAGCTTATTGCCTTATTATTAGATTTTTGTATTTTAATTCAAGTGTGTTTGGTAGTGTGTTGTGTACCAGCACCCACTGTATCCGGACACTCTTTGCAACAGAGTTCCTAACAGAGTCATGTATTAGTCTTCAACATTATTTTGGAAGTTATCTTGCTTGTGCTATTAATTTATATTTCGTGATAAGTAAAAAATCAATTAAAATGTGCCAAAATTATGCTATTTATTATTGATGCTCCAGTACAACTGCAATTATAGAAGATTTACTGATTCATATTCCTATTCATTCACATTTATTAGGGCCGTGTTATGCTGCCATTGAGCACGACAACCGATGATGGACCTATATATGTTAATGCTAAGCAGTACCATGGGATTATCAGGCGTCGGCAGTCCCGTGCGAAGGCAGTACTGGAGAATAAAGTGGCAAGAGCTCGTAGAGTATGATACCATGATTTCCTATAACGATCTTTTACTTTTATTTGTAGGAAATATTCATATAATGTGATTTTTGATAAGGTTAAAAGTTGTTGTAGGACTGGTTTGAAATAACTTACTTTTCTAGCTCTTGCTTCATGCCCACTGTGCATATCTGTTGGTGTTTGTGCTTTTGGCCTACCATGAAAGCTTTCCTTCAACAAAACATTTGTAGCCTTGAAAGTAACAAGTTGGCCATCTAGGCTATCAAGTTGTCCGTGGACAGAAAATTGGACTTATTATGACCATGTGTAAGAAAATCTAGATTCGTTGGTGATCCAATTAATTGGCCCATAGAATATCTTAAATGGAATATATTAAGTGTTGCTTTCTGAAAATTGCGGTTAAAATCTACTTTGGTTCTGTTTTCAAGAAAGTTCAACTGTAGTATGTTGGTAGTTTTTCCATAGTTTCGGGATTTAGTACTAATTGAGACCAATATGCTCATTCTTCCCCGATGAAAATGGATCTTCCTTTAAATAAAAATGCAGATGCACCTTGAACTGTCAAATTGTAATACTTAGATTTTGTGTTTATTTTACAGCCATATATGCATGAATCACGCCATCTCCATGCTATGCGAAGACCACGAGGATGTAGTGGCCGTTTCTTGAACACAAAGATTCCGAACAAAGGAAAAGGTGGAACTAAAGCAAAAAAAGCTGGCAATGGACAACTTTCTCGTGCCACTCGTTCTCAAAGTTCTGAAGTCCTGCAGTCTCATAGCGGTACTTTAAACTCATCAAAGGATGCAAATGGCAATGGTTCACATTTTTCTGGGTCAGAGGTGACAAGTATGTTCTGTAGGGGAGATCTCGATCTCTTTCCAATGAATCATCATCTCATACCATCTGTCCACTCTCTACCAGGCATGATGGACGGTGGGCGTGGCATTGTTATGCCCAGTAAGTGGGTTGCAGCAGGAGATACCTGCTGCAACCTCAAAGTCTGATAGCAGGGGATCAAATGGGATTGGTGCTACTTGTACAGTTGTTCCAATACCTACCCTTCCTGCAACCAAATGGGATTGGTTTTGCTAGGCAAATCATTCTTGGCTCATCTCAGTAAATAATATTGGCTCATCTAAGCATGTCATTCTTGGCTCTTCTGCATTAAGGGTGTCTTCTGCTATTCCTTGCAGCCCTTACGGATCAAGATGGTTCCTTGATGTAGCTAGTGTAGTGTAAGTTAATGGAGTAGGCGAGGAACAAGCCTATTTCACTAATTAAATAAGAGTTGTCAAAGTCTGGATATGAGTTTGTGACTTAGGAATATTGAAGTGTGATGTGGTTGAAGTTTAATATCTAATATGTCTCTGTCTGACTTTCGGAGTGATGTACTGTACAATTTTTATGTTTGTGTTGCTACCTTAAAACTTGCTATGAATTATCAAAAACTTGGTGTTTGTATTGTCATTTGTATTTGAAGCACGATGCATTATCCTATTCTTCATCTGCATTTTGAGGAATACTTTCCAAAGATGGAAAGAATTCATAATTATGACGTTTTTTTCCCTATTAATTATAAAACAAACCTAGGTTATAGGGAGAGCTCTTTGAATCACCATGTCTCCGATTGTGATATGCCATAGCACACAACAGAAGGCTGACTCCTTCATTTCAGTAGGAAAAAATGGTTTTTAAAATTTTCCCCTTTTTTTCCCGAACGTTAAGAGTAATGCCACTTTTCACACTCATTTTACATCGGCCGACTATTTTTTAAGTGGTTGACATGTATGCTATTTAAAATACGTCACGTCAGTCAATATGAAATGTGTGATAAATGGGTGTGAAAAATAACATTACTTTAACGTTTAAGACCGGTCAATATGTTGTGCGAGCAACTTAATTCTCTTACCTTTACAAGTTGAAAGGAATGATAACTGATAGGCTGTTAGATACACCTTTTCTTCTTAAACTAATTGACTACTGGATCAATCCATGCACTGGATTCGATATGGATTAGGTGATGTAAAGATATATATATATATACATATATTTGGATTAGCCTAGCTTTCATTTGCCCTTACAGGAAAGTAATGTTAGCCATCTTGGGCCTCAGAATCTTTTTTTTTTTCACTAACCAAAGGTAAGCAACAACAATACCTACATGTCCACATAAACAAATATGAAAAGAAGGGTAGCTAGTCATGTGCTTTGCTTGGGGTGATCCTAGAGTGCATCTATAAAGAATCAGCTATATATTCATCTCAGAACAATGACACTAGTGGCAAAAAGTAAAGAAGAAACAAAAAGCAAAGGAACATGCAGAATATCCAAAACAAAAGCATCGTCATCCTTCTCTTGCTGCTCTTTGGCCTGTCAAGATCTGCTGTCTTAGAGAAAGTTCGTGTCAGGATCATCAACAGGCTGGGTTCCAGCAGGATCATGAACATCCACTGCCGATCACACGACGATGACCTCGGTTACCTTTCCATCCCTGATGGCCGTGAAATGGAGTGGAAATTCTCTGTGAATTTTTGGGGAACCACCCTGTTTTACTGTGATGTGCAATGGGATGGTTCAAATTGGCACCATTTTGATGCTTACTCATACGAACAGGACTCTGACCGGTGCCAGAGTGAGTGCAGTTGGATGGTTTCAAAGGATGGCCAATTATTCGTTTTTAACCAGGAGTTCAAAAACTGGGATTTGATTCCATTTCAAGATTAGGCATTAATGGTATAGCCTCAAATATATTTGGTAATCCGAGCAGCCAAATTTAAAAAATTTGAAAAATTTGGTAACTAATAAATTTTATATACCGGACAAGTATTCACATTCTATTCATTAAAGTTGATGTGGCGTGGTCCCCTACCAAAAAAAAAAAAAAACAATTTTCATCCATCAAATGTTATGAAAACCACGTTATATCAACTTTGGTAGATAAAATGCGGATACTTTTCCAATATATAACATTTCTTTTAAAAAAATTCAATTACAAAAAATTTGCATTTACAAAACCTTTGTAACATGCACTATTTTATACCAAATAAACTAAGTATTAGGCAAATACAATTACTAGAATGTATTTTCTTTTTCTGGTAGGGACTAATTACAATATATAATTAAAATTAAAGGTCAACCTTCATATAAAACTAGTAAGTACGAGGAGGCACATTAATGAATGTTCAGTTGAAGAAGCAAGTTGTTGGTTAGGAGGTCGCAGTCGAAGGATCTATGTCTGTTGAGGGTCAAAAGGGCTAATTACATCATTTCTTGAATTGATTATGATTAAGAAATATATTTATCCAGTCATGTTTCTGTGAATCTATACAACGTTGAAGCATGAAACCATCAGAAAACGGTTAAATATGTTTTTGGTTGTGACCCATTGGTTGCATCGGCATGCGTGAGGCTTCCCCGTGGGATTGTTCATTATTGTTATTAAGGCTTGACACATGCCTTTTCTGATAACTACTGTTTTTTTTTTTCTTTTTGTTTTCCTAAGCTTCTGATAACTACTGTTTACCTGTAAATGATTGATACTATGTCACTTTCAACATACTAGAGTATTTGTTTTATTGCGATAATTAATCAAAACTTTATTCCTTAACCCTAAGTCCCATTCCATTAACTTTAAAAAAAAAAAAAGGGAAAGGACCCATGGGTTGAAAGTTGACAGGGTTATGACACCTCCTTTAGGCCATTTGAACATTAGATATACTATATATGCACAAATATTTCATTATACTGAATCACTGATGTGAAGAGTGTATAGCTTTTAATCAGTTCTTGTTAAAAAAAAAAAAGTCTAATGACTATTAAATCTTACCACATCAACATAGTGAACATTTATAAAATATGAAAAATGTTAGACTTACAAAATATTCTACAAAAAAAATAAAAAATAAAATAAAAATTTTACAAAGTGATGTGGCACAACATGATTAGATTTTTCAAAATTTTGATTCATTACATTTTCAATCATGTTGTGTCACATCACTTTGTAAGATTTTTTTTATAAAATATTTTGTAAGTCTAGTATTCCTTCTAAAATTTTAGTGTGGTATATAGCATTATTCATTTGAACATATGCAAAGGAAATTCTCAAATCTTTTTATACAGCTTGGTTTCATCTTAGGCAAGCTGTCACGAGGCTCACAATTATTCCTAACACATTCAAACCCTAATTGCTAGTAACAAAGAGGGCTAATAAATTATCTCGATTCCAAAAATTTCAGCCGCTTCTCTCTTCATTAGATAGAGAAGCTTTCTCTTATTTCTAAGAGTAGAAGCCTTTCATCCTCCTTGTGAGGTCCTCCTCCGCCTTGCACTGTAGTTTCAGAGGAGGGATGGTGCTTTTTCTCTCCTTCCTTTGTTCCCTCGTCCCTCTTCATCTCCCTCTCCTCTAGTTTTCTCCCCCTTCCCCTTTTGTTTTAAGTGCCTCTACCCCCAAACCAACAGCGTCGCCCCTCATTCGCCGTCCATCCGCTCCTTCCTCGGTGGTTAATTATGTTGGACAACCCTTGTAACAATATCTCTCCTTCTTTGTAAACAAAACCCATGGTTAATTTAATAAAGTCCCATAGAATGAGACTTAGGACACTTCATCATTGACTCCCCAAGAAAATGTCACAACCACCAAGTGTAAGAATTGTAATAATATGTGTAAAAGATGTTACCTTACACTCGGATGGGTACTTCTGTCTACACACCTTCACTTCTGACCATTGTGCCATTTGTTATCTTCACTTTCATTTTCTCATGACATGCAGGGAGATTTCTGATAACACCATTGTTGTTCCAGATTCTTCTTGAATGGCCGAAACTCATTCTTTCAATTCCTCCAAATAAGCTTCTTGTTGTCTTCTTTGAGCAACTCCAAACCTTCAATCAGGTATAGTTCGGGTACTTTGTACTTATGTCCAACACTTTGTTGGGCGTCACTTTAATTCCTTAAGTCAAGTGTGGGTCCAGTTCTTCCTTTTCCTACTCAAGCTAGTTTTCCTTCCTTCTCTTGGTCTTCTTTCTTTTTCTACTCTAAGCTGAGAAAGTATTGTTTCAACCAACTTTCATGGGCTATTGGGGTACACCAAAAAAGAGCCACGACTGTGCAACAAAAAGGGAGAAGGAAAAGAAAGGGAGAGAGAAAAAAAAGAGGTGGAGAACACATTGTGTAGTGTGTAAGGAGAAGAAAAAATTGCAGAGTTTCAATTGTTATTTTTTTCTCTTTTGTGTGAGGGTAAAATACGGGTGTATTGGGGCTTTGGGTTTTGAGTGATTTTTCTCCCTGTTACTTTTGTACTCCATATTTTGATAGTGAATTTCTCCAGGTCGTCTCCAACAGTGGATGTAGGCTTGTTAAGCTGAACCACTTAAATCTTGGTGTCATGTGTGATTATTTTTTGCTATCTTCTTATTTTTGGCATCTCATGGGCCTTGGGGAATTAAGATATATTTTCTAACAACTAGTATCAGAGCTTTTGATTCGAGTGAGAGCGGTGGCAGGAGAAGATGGAAAGGCAGAAATAATCGAAAAATTTGATGGACAGATTTTGTATATTGGAAGATGCAGATTGAAGATGTACTTTATGGGAATGAACTACATCTGCCTCTTTTGGGGGAGCAACCAGACGATATGTACGATAGCGATTGGGCCCTACTTGATCGAAAGGCCCTAGCAGTTATTAGGTTATCGTTATCAAGATCGGTAGCACACAACATTGTGAAGGAGAAGACCACTGCAGGTCTGATGACGGCTTTGTCAAGTATGTATGAGAAATCGTCAGCAAACAACAAGGTGCACCTGATGAAGAAGTTGTTCAACCTAAAGATGGTTGAAGAAGCCTCAGTAGCGCATCATCTCAATAAGTTCAACACTATCACAAATCAATTATCCTTAGCAGATATTGATTTTGATGATGAGATTTGTGCTTTGATTGTGTTGGCGTTGTTGCCAAATAGCTGGAAAGCTATGCGGATGGTTGTGAGCAATTTTGCAGGGAAGAGCAAGCTCAGTTATGAAGACATACGAGATTTGATTCTAAGCGAGGAAGTTCGGAGAAAAGACGCCGGTGAAACCTCGACTTCTAGTGCAGCCCTAAACCTCGAGACAAGAAGTAGAGTACAAGATAGGAACTTTGGCAGGGGCAGATCAAAATCCAGAAAGGGTAAAAGCAAATTCAGATCTGGACGACAGCTAGAGTGTTGGAATTGTGGCAAGACTGGCCACTTCAAGAAAAATTGCAAAGAACCAAGGAAGAAGACTGGTAACGACTCCACAAATGTCGTGGCAACAGAAGAAATACAAGATGCACTAAATCTCTTTGTTGACAATCCTCTTGACTTTTGAGTCATGGACTCGGGAGTCTCTTTTCATACCACTACGATCCGTGAAGTACTTGAAAACTACGTTGCTAGAGATTTCAGAAAAATGTATTTGGCTGACGGAACACCTCTAGATATCGTGGACATGGGTGATGTTCGCATTAGAGTCTACAGCGATTCAGTATGGAAGCTACAAAAGGTCAGACATGTCCCACAATTGAAGAAGAACTTGATTTCAGTGGGACAACTTGACGAAGAAGGGCATGCCATAAAATTCCACGGTGGTCAGTGAAAACTATGCATGGGAGCCAGACTCTTAACTCGGGGTTATAAAATAGGTACTCTCTATTTGACTACCAATTCGAGAGATACAGTTGCAGTTGCAGTTACAGTTACAAGGGTGACTCTAAACTATGGCACTTAAGGCTTAGGCATATGAGCGAGAAATGAATGAAGGTGTTGCTGTCAAAGGAGAAACTACCAGAACTGAAGTCAATTGAATCTGATTTGTATGAAGACTGCATCATAGGGAAGCAGAAGAATGTAAGTTTCATGAATGTTGGCAGAACTCCGAAGCCTAAGAAGTTGGAGCTGGTACACACGGATTTGTGGGGTCCCTCTCCAGTGGCATCTCTTGGAGGCTTGAGGTACTACATCACATTCATAGATGATTCAAGCAAAAAGGTATGGATTTACTTCTTAAAGCAAAACTCTGATGTATTTGGAGTTTTTAAAAAGTGGAAGACCATGGTAGAGACAGAAACTGGTATGAAATTGAAGTGTTTAAGATCAGACAATGGAGGAGAATATGAAGACGGGGGCTTTAAACAGTTCTGCGCGGTAAATGAGATTAAGATGCAGAAAACTATCAAAGGGACACCACAACAAAATGGCGTCGTGGAGCGCATGAACAAAACCCTCAAGGAGTATGAGGTTGCATGCTGGATTGCCAAAAACCTTCTGGGCGGATGCAGTGAGGATTGCTGCTTATTTGATAAATAGAGGATCCTCTGTCCCTCTGGGCCACAAACTACCTGAAGAAGTCTGGAGTTGAAAGGAGGTAAATCTTTCTCACTTGAAAGTTTTTGATTGTGTCTCATATGTTTACATTGAATCTGATGCTCGTAGCAAGTTAGATACTAAGTCTAAAAAATATTATTTCATTGGCTATGGGGATGAGGCATTCGGGTATAGGTTTTGGGATGATCAAAACTGGAAGATCATTAGAAGTAAGAATGTTACTTTTAATGAAATGGCTGTGTACAAGAATGGTTCGAATACAGAATCAGTCAATGCAGAGTCAGAGGCTGAGAAGCCTGATTTTATCAGGTTGGATGAGATTTCTAATGGTGCAGCTCAAAAAAGAAATTCAGAAGTTGATGAGGATCTAGAAGCTGAACATGATCCTGAAGCTGAAGAAACTGAAGAACAACAGATTGAGCAGGGAACACCTACAACGGCTGTCCGAAGGTCTACTAGAACCATTAGACCTCCACAGTGTTATTCACCTTCCTTGTTCTATATTCTGTTGATAGATGGCGGTGAGCTAGAGACGTATGATGACGCCTTGCAGGTTGAAAATTCAACTAGGTGGGAGTTAGCCATGAAAGATGAAATGGACTCATTAATGACTAACCGGACATGGGAGCTGACTGAGTTGCCAGCAGGTAAGAAGGCTTTTACATAACAAGTGGGTGTATAGAATAAAGGGTGAGCATGATGGTAGCAAACGCTACAAAATGAGATTGATTGTCAAGGACTTTCAGCAAAAAGAAGGTATTGACTACACCTACATATTTTCACCTGTGGTGAAGATGACAACCATCAGATTGGTACTGGGAATTGTGGCGGTAGAGAATCTACATCTTGAGCAATTAGATGTGAAAACAGCATTCCTTCATGGCGATTTAGAGGAAATCATCTACATGAGGCAGCCACATGGATTTACAGTGCGGGGGAAAAAAAGTCAGGTATGCAAACTAAGGAAGAGCTTGTATGGCCTAAAACAAGCTCCAAGACAATGGTACAAGAAGTTTGATAGCTTCATGGACTCTTCTGGGTTTACGAGGTGCAATGCAGATCACTGCTGTTATGTTAAGAGTTTCAAGAACTCTTATATCATCCTACTGCTGTATGTGGATGATATGCTCGTTGCAAGGTCCAGTATGAAAGAGATCAAGAATTTGAAGAAACAGTTATCATCACAGTTTTCAATGAAGGATTTGGGAGCTGCAAAACAAATCCTGGGTATGAGAATCATTAGAGACAGAGTTAATGGTATACTAAAGCTTTCACAGACAGAGTATGTGAATAAGATTCTCAACAGGTTTAGCATGGATTGAGCTAAGTCGGTAAGCACACCCTTGGGAAGTCAATTCAAACTAACCAAGGATCAGGAGAAGGCATACATGAGCAAGGTGCCCTACGCCTCAGCTATCAGAAGTTTGATGTACGCAATGGTCTGCACTAGACCGAATATTGCACATGCAGTGGGAGTTGTGAGCAGATATATGGGCAATCTAGGGAAACAACATTGGGAAGAATTTAAGTGAATTTTGCGATATCTGAGAGGAACTTCAGATATGTCTCTTTGCTTCACAGAAGCAAATTTGAAGCTGCAGGGCTACGTGGATGCTGATTTAGCTGGTGATGTTGATAGCAGGAAAAGCACTACAGGGTTTGTATATACCCTGGGTGGTACAACGGTGTGCTAGGCCTCAAAGTTACAAAAAATTGTGGTCCTTTCTACCACAGAAGGTGGAAAGGAGATGGTCTGGCTAAAGGGTTTCTTGGATGAGTTGGGTAAGAAGAATAAGAAAAGCGTTCTACACAGTGACAGTCAGAGTGCTATTTTTCTTGCGAAGAACCTGGCATATCATTCGAGGACGAAGCACATTCAGTTGAGGTATCACTTTATACGTTCACTACTGGAAAACGAACAGTTGATACTTGAGAAAATTCGTAGTACAGAGAATCCAGTAAACATGTTTACAAAAGGTGTGACTATTGAGAAACTGAAGCTGTGCGCAGTTTCAGTTGGTCTTCAAGCTTGAGGACAGGTAGAGGAGACGACCTGAGGAGATTTGCTTTTGAGACTTTATGAAATTCAAGTCAAGTGGGAGATTGTTGGGCGTGACTTTAATTCCTTAAGTCAAGTGTGGGTCCAGCTCTTCCTTTTCCTACTCAAGCTAGTTTTTCTTCCTTCTCTTGGTCTTTTTTTTTTTTTTCTACTCCAAACCGAGAAAGTATTGTTTCAACCGACTTTCATGGGCTATTTAAAGGGCTGCTCCTCAACCCTTTATGTGGTACACCAAAAAAGAGCCACGGCTGTGCAACAAAAAGGGAGAGGGAAAAAAAAGGGAGAGAGAAAAAAGAGAGGTGGAGAACATATGGTGTAGTGCGTAGGGAGAAGAAAAAATTGTAGAGTTTCAATTGTTATTTTTTCCTCTTTTGTGTGAGGGTGAGATATGGGTGTATTGGGGCTTTGGGTTTTGAGTGATTTTTCTCCCTGATACTTTTGTACTCCATCTTTTGATAATGAATTTCTTCGGGTCGTATCTAACAGTGAATGTAGGCTTGTTAAGCCGAACCACTTAAATTTTGGTGTCGTGTGTGATTGTTTTTTGCTATCTTCTTATTTTTGGCATCTCACGGGTCTTGGGGAATTAAGATATATTTCATAACACACTTTACCTCTAGTCGTAGTAATAACACGACCATTTTTTTCCCCTCTCTTCCATTTGAGCTTGTGATGTTCATTCTTGGGTAAACATTGTTAGAATATATTTTTCGTATATTTCATATTTAGTTAATATTAAAATATTCTCTATTTAGGGTTAATCGTAATATTTTTCGTATATTCTAACAAACCTATTATTGAAGGCTTCCCCAAATCAGGTGTAGGTCTCATTATCCTTTCGCTCCTCTTGAATTTTTGCCAAACCAAATGCAACATTCCAGGAAATGGGTTCAATATCCTTATAGGTAATCTGGCCTATTTGATAGTCCGTCAAATTGGGCTTTGTAAACTCATAGTAGAGGTCTGCCTTAATTTTGTGAGAGCTTCCATAGGATCATCTTAGGAAGTTGGGCCAAACCTCACTTGAAGTGCCTTACAAAAGCCTCCCAACTTACGAAAACCCAGATTCCTCTGCAGCTTCGAACGACACTAATGCCTCACATTTACAAATGTATAATATATCCTCGTTTAGTTTGAAACATGACAGATGGTAAATTCGAATGGAAGAAATTGAAAATCAAACATGAATTTTGATGTTGTGTAGCAGAGTTTCAGGGTTCTGCCTGAGTGTATTTTGTGGTTTGAAACGTATAATTTAAAAAATAAAATAATAATTTTAAATGTAATGAAAAAAAAATTAAAAAAACATAATTCAATATTTGATAAGATTATAAATTCAACCTTAACCTGAATTTTTTCACATTTTACGTCAGCAAATTTTTTAAAACGTACTTTCAAACCGGACATAATTTACAAATCCTAGCCAAAAGGAAAAGAAGTAAAAGAATATCTTTTTCTTTCTCTTTTGTTTTACAAAAAATTACCAAACAAATCTTATCCATATGGTGCCAGCAGAATTTCTTCTCCTTCAGACTTGACATATTATTTCACCATTTTTCCTTTGACAATGTCAGCCTCATCGCTCTCCATGGCTGCCACAGCCACAGCTTCCTCCTCACTCTGCTGCAACAAGCTCTCCAATCTCTCATTCACCAACTCTGCCGTCCCCATCCCCACCCACTTCCCATCGAAACCCAAAGCCCCAAAACCCCTCAACCTCAAAGCCCACCTCCACAACTTCCCTCCTTTCCCTCTCATCTCTCTCCCGCCCTTTCCCCGCGCTTCGGCTGCATTCGACGGCTTGGAGACCGAGGATGATTGCCAAAGCACAGAACAAGAAGACCCAGAAACAGAATCGAGTGAAAATCAAGAAGAAGAAGAGGAAGAGGATGAGCCAAATGCATTGAGGTCTAGTCAAGAAGGGAGGCTCTATATTGGTAATTTGCCATATTCTATGACTTCTGCCCAGTTGGTTGAAGCGTTTGAGGAGGCTGGCCGTGTGGTTTCTGTGGAGGTCTGTCATCTCTGGTTTTCCTTAATTCTTGTTCCACTTTTGAGTATATTCGGGTATTGCTGCTGTTTTTTTTTTTAGTGTGATTATATAATGTTTGGTGGTTGTCTTGGGTTTCCTTTAGGTTGTTTATGATAGAGTTACGGATAGGAGCAGAGGGTTTGCGTTTGTTTCCATGGGGAGTGTTGAGGAAGCTAAAGAAGCAATTCGGATGTTTGATGGCTCTGTAAGTAAAATTTATTTGACACCCATTCATAAAGTTGCTAAGTTGATATTACTTCTTTTGTGCGGTTGTTTGTAATTTAACTATCAAATTGATGGCTTTATGTTGAAGCCTTGAATGCTCGATTTTTGTTAATTGCTTGATTTATAGTGATGCTGTTAAGTTGCTGAATGTAATATGATTTTCCCATGAAGTTGGGTTATAATTATGTTCCGTTATAGGGTTTTATGTGTTGTCATTAGCTGTTGCATTGAGGTCATGGAAAATTAGTTACTACATATGCTCATTCCTCTGCATTGCTCATAGAAGCATGCAGGGTCGGATAGAGTTCTACCTTAGTCGTAAAATTATTGTTAGAAAATTTTATATTTTTCCCTTCTATTCAGTTTCCTTGCAGGATTATCACTGAGTCCCTTTCTCATTTAGTCTAGGTTTTCTTATTCACCACTCCTAGCCCTAAGGGCCTTTGTCTGTCTCTTCTTCTCTATACCTGCTTCCAGATCTTTCATATTAATATATCCCATTATATATTTCTACAGTTCGAGATAAGATTTGGTGCTTTTTTCTCAAAATTATTCCCAATCCAACCATGCTTGTGATTGACTACAGCTTATAGAATAAGTCATCACTTAAAGAAGCCTGAATTGGATGCTTCTGTATGAAAAAGTAAACTTTCTTTACTTCAGAGTACTTTATGGAAGTCTTATCTTAAGATGGCAACCTTATTACATAAGCAGAGATTTGATGTAAACTGTAGCTTTAAGCTCTTTATGTGGTTAACTTTTGGGTTTTTCTGGCACTAAAAAATGGTTATGATGCTTTACAGCAAGTCGGAGGCCGAACTGTTAAGGTGAACTTCCCAGAAGTGCCAAGAGGAGGTGAAAGGGAAGTTATGGGGCCAAAGGTATGGAGCAGCTCCAGGGGCTATATAGACAGCCCTCACAAGATCTATGCTGGAAACCTTGGTTGGGGCCTCACTTCGCAGGGCCTTAGAGATGCCTTTGCAGATCAGCAGGGGCTATTGAGTGCCAAAGTCATCTATGAGAGAGACTCGGGAAGATCTCGTGGTTTTGGATTCATCTCTTTTGAAACCGCTGAGGATGCCGAATCTGCTTTGAGTGCCATGAATGGAGTGGTAAGAATTACTTGGTGATGGAATTTCACAAACTTGAATCTTTCTTTATGATATCCTGATACATAACATTCTTTGTGTTAATACGCAATTAGGAGGTTGAAGGGCGGCCTTTACGACTAAATTTGGCTGCAGAAAGGCCTTCTTCTACTTCTCCTCCAGCTGAGAAAAGAAATGCAGATAACATTCTTGACAGCAGTGAATTGCTTTCGAGCATCAGCAGCTGAGGAAATTACGACAGTCTGCAGAAATACAAAATAATATCAATAACCCAAGTGTCATATAAATGATGTGTACCTCTCTTGGCAACCCAACCCATGTGTGTTGCTTACCAAGATATTCGCCTCCTTGCTTTGATTTTTTTTATTTGGTTTTGTAGACAGCTAAAATGAGTAATTAATCATGTCAAACCTATGTTCGTCTTGTGTACATCTAAAATTGATGTAGTTTTTAAAATTATCATTGAATCAAAAATTAATAATAATTTATCACAAATTCAATGTCTTCAACTATAAGGATCTCAAACCTCAGCCGTAAGATTAGTCAGTTTCTTTTAAAAGACCCTTGACTTAACTTGGAAACTCTTCCCAATAAAATTCTTAAATACTCTACAAGAGAGTTCGGACTTCTACAATGTTCATTAACACATTGCAATTAACCCTTGAAAATTAAAAAATTACAAGTGAGGACTCTTTACCTACAATTTTCACATATTTTCTTTCCATTACACTACATCACTCAAATCCTATGCGGCGTCATCTCCCATGATATTTGGTGCATGAAGATTGGTTTTTTAGTTGGGGGATTACACCACATAGGCTTTGAGGTGCTGAGGTGATAAATAGAATTACTCATATTCCACTAGTCACTATGAATAGATCAATATCACTGTCAAGTCCCTAGCTCATATTCCCTTTATTAACTTGATTTCATAATCCTTTTGAACTTCAAAAACAGATTTTCATCACTATATATATATATATATATATATATATATGCTTTAAAAAGTCTCACCGGTCGCTTTTCTTTCAAGTCCAACTCCCATTTGAAATCATCTGAATATACTCGGTGATCACTCCCTATGGTGTTCTTGATATTGAATGATGTCCAGTATATCTACTTATTACATTATACCCACTTGTCTGCTTAGTGCTTAAGGTCACTGCCTAATGATGGAGTAAATCACTTTATCTTATAGTAGCACACGTGTTGGCTTTAGTGGTATACCATTTAGTTAATATCCAAAGCCTAGAACAATTTTTAGATTTACAAGAAAAAAAAATAAAAATAAAAAACTGAAAAGTCCTTGCTCCCTGCCTTCGGTTCTACAAGGTTATCCAAACAAAATCTATGCAAGACATCACATGTCACATTTAATCACCCATAATAGTTATGCATGCAAAAATAACATTTATTATCAAATAATAAATTCATAAAATTGATTTTTGAGGGCATATAATACGACTCGTCACTTTCTAAATAGAGTGGAGGAATAGAGGAACTGAAAAGTCTTTGTAACCGAGACTCGTCACTTCCTAAGAAGTTGGCTCGCTTAAGAGTCATGACCATCAGCAAGGAGAGCATCTGCCGCAGAATCCAAGTCATGAGGAAAGAAAACCCTGCACAACAAGATAAGCCTTAGAGAGCAAAAGAATGCACGTCTGTGATGGTGAATGAAATAAACCACCGTATCAATAAAGCAATTCTTGTGGCAAACATAAAATATCATGCTCAGGTTACTCTGACATGAGTTGCTATGTTGGGATGAAAAAATAAAAAAGAAATTTGGAGTACGGATAATTATTGATCAATGCTACAATCTGATATTCCCAGCAAAGGGAATCATAAACCAGCTACAACACTAAAATTTGCAGAACATCCACTTCTGAGCAGTAAGCAGTTCCATTACTCTATAAGAGTAGATCCATATCAACAAAATTACCTGCATGTGTTGTGGTACAAGGTCCTGCTCAGTTGATCTATATCGTTGATGCTTTTACAACCAGCCACCACCTCCAGAACTTGCCTACAAAACATGACCATATTGTCTCAAGAAACAAGTAAAAAGTTAAGAGCTAATTTGAAAGCAGTTGGAGATGTGGAAAACTGCGCACTAATTGACAGTTCAAAAATTGTCATTATTAATGCTTGACAAATTGAAACCACTAGTCTCACTTTCAAGTTTTACCAGATTAAACAAGTAAAGCAGAAGATGATCAAGAGAGTTTCCCAAGTGCCAGGAAGAAGGTTGTCTCAGCAAACACATTTACATGTGCACCATAGAACAACATACTCATGTTGTATCTCAAGGATGGTCATCTCTGAATGACAATCTTTATATTGCAATAAAAGGAGATGTATACCTAGATATAATTCATGTGATATCCTTAGCAGCTTCAAATACTAAATCCTAAACAAACATTCCATCCTGAAAACACTCTCCCACATAAAGAATTTTCTTTATTAAAACTAATGAAAAATAAAAAATTGATCCATGACTTTCACGCGTTTAAAAATTCCTACCTAGGTCTAAAAGAGAATCACTACCTAGGTTTTAATCACTTCAAAAATCACTCCCTCCACCAGCTTTTAGTCCAAATTACTGACAGAATTTCTGCCACGTCAACTAGTAATTACTCCCTACACATTATTCTCCTATCCATCTCCTTCCATTGATTTTTTAAATCTACCATTAAATTGATGTGAGCCATCAATCTAATGGTGAATTTAAAAATTGAATAGAAGGAGATGGGTGAAGGAATGATGTGTAGCATTACTCGTTTCCAAAGGCATCTTATTTAAAAGAACACAGTATACACGCAATTTGTGTCAAATTCCAATTGCATCCAGCAAAAAACAATGAACAAAAGAAAAGAAAAGAAAAAAGAGCATCCTGCACCCCCTCGCAAAAGAGGTGGGTGGATACTTGATATAATTGAAATTTACACAGATTGTGGGTATAACGTGTTCTATATACATAGTTATGGGTGATTGATTGCCGTGGCAAAAATCCTTTCAACACTTTGGATGGAAAAACTAATGAAAGGAATGAATTTTAAAATGATTAAAACCTAGGTAATGATTTTTTTTTTTTTCAGTAATTTTAAATGCATTAAAACCCAAGGACTAGTTTTTTTATTTCCCCTAAAACTAAATGCATGGCATGCATACCTAACCTTGTTTCATTCTCCCTTGTAGTAGAAGGTAGTCACTTATTGCAGTTACTAAGGTGACTACCCTCAGAAACACCTGGACGAGTTTGCATTAGTTGAAGTTATTAAGGAAAAGTATATATACTCTCCACAAACTACCACCCCGATGTCAATGTTCTCCCCAAACCACCAATTGTGTTAAAGTCCCCTCTAAACTACCAAAAAATGTTAATGTCTCATAATAACAAAAATACCCTTCATAAAATTTTTTTTTTTTAAAAAAAAAAAGAGAGAGAGAGAGAAACCAAAGAGGTGGCTCCCTTGATTAATTTTTTTTAATGTCATTCCGTTCTTTTTTTAATTTTAATTTTTTTATAAAGAAAACAATGTCCCCCCTAAACTACCGCTCCTTGATTTTTTTAATTTTTAATTATTTTTAGTTAGTTTTTTTTTTCAAATTTATAAGGATATTTTTGTCTTATTGAAAGTTTTTTAAGGTCATTTTTGTCTTTTTGTTGACTTTGAGGGGAATATTAATATTTTTTGGTAGTTTAAAGGGGACATTGACACAATTGGTAATTTGGGAGGACACATTGACAATGGAGTGGTACTGTAGTAGTTTGAGAGAAGTATGTGTACTTTTCTCAAGTTACTATCATTACTTCTCTTTTTCTATAGGAGCAAAGCAATAATGGTCATTTATTATTATTTTTCTTCAAAAAACTATGTCATTTAGTAACACTATATGACATCTATCCATTAAAAATTTTCAATCAGTAATATAAAATTCATCTAAAAAGGAATGACATTAAAAAGATTATAAACACAGTATTTATCAAAAAAAAAAAAAAAAGTTATAAACACAGTATTTTTTAAAAATAAAATAAAATACTGACCGAACTAAACATGGTTCGTTGCGGCCTTTAACAATGCACTCCTGATCATACTTCTCTTTTTTCTTAGAGGGCCAGACGGATTTCACAAAATTAATCCCAGCATGAGTGTTCTTTATTTCACAATATGGAGAATCTGTCTCAATCATCATTCTCTCCACAGGAATGGCCCTCACGACATCAAGATTATCAGTTGTCTTCAGAGAGCAACCATTTACTCCTGTTTAGTACCAAAAAGTGTGTAATAGTCATGAAATTGACCAGGATATTTAACTAGTGATAGCTTTAAAACCAAATCCAGGGTGTGAAACTAGAAGGGGAAAAATTCAAACGTTTCCAAAAGCATGAGAATAAATTTGAGGTTTAGAGGTTGGTTTTCAGACATAAGGCACAACAAGCAGATTATATCTCCATCAACTATTGAGTAAGTCATATGTTAGAAAACTGATAACCCCTCTCTAAATCAGCAAAACACCAAAGTTCATTCAAAATCAAAATCCCCTAAATATTCTCAATTTTTGGTCTTAAAAGTCATTATTGTCACAATTAGTGATTCCTTGATAATATCATGATGCACTTTGGTTAGACTAAATTTTGCAATTATTTTCACCCCTTCAAGACATCTCAAGTTATCACAATGAGTAGATGGATTTTGAAGGGTCAAGCCTGCCCAGAAACTCGAGTATGATTTTAGGGCTTTCCTTTTTAGAATAGAAATTCAGATGCCAACCCCCTTCCCCAAACGCTTATGAAACATGCCCCTACTGTGGTTTACAAAGAAGACAAAGCCCTTAGATGAGATCTATCAAGTACCATATTTAACCTCAAATTATTATATTGTGTATCATGTATTGTGTTCAATAAACTGCATAAAAAGGAAACAGATATCATAAAGCCAGCAAACAAATAAACTTTCACCTATATACATATTCTGGAATGAAAGAAGCTTATCACGATCTTCTGCACTACCAGTAAATGAATGGGCGACTCCAGCACTGAACCTGTGAAACAAGCAAAAGAAATGCAATCAAAGCTATGCACACCGGCATGGCAAAATGACATCAGAAAAATGCAACTAAAAAACTTGAAAGTTGATGTACTTATAATGTGAAAAACCACTTGTTATGGGGTTCAGAAATTGCACCTGTCCTTATTTCTCTCTACAATTTCACAGAAATCTTCAGTAGCTGCACGCATATGAAGAAACATGGGCAGCTTTGTTGCATATGCCAACTCAAACTGCTTCTCAAAATACCTAGCTTTCATAATGCAGGCAAATGATGCAACATACAAAAACATTCGATTGAAAAAAAGAGAGGAGCGGTAAAAAAAAAAAGGCACAGAATAAAATGGATGTGCAGCAAAAAAGTATTTTACTAAGAAACCACTTACTTCTTTTGAATCTCTATTGGGCAAAAGTGAAGTCTGTCATAGTCCAAACCACATTCACCAATTGCGACCACCTGATGTACAACATTAGAGTACCATATAACGAATAATTTTTTGAAACTAAGAGATGTGACTAGATTGTTCATCTACCTAAGAACATTCACAACAGCTATCCTATAGCTACTTCCTTTCCTTAAATGTAGAGAAATTCTTTTTTAAAAAAAAAAAAAAAACCCACAAAAAACCACTTGCAGCAACTTCTCTATAGGTTTCCTAAACATTGAGTATGCTACAGTGCTATCCAATGTGCTAAGGTTAACGCAAAAGATTTCTCTCCTCACTCGTCTCTTCTCACTTTGCCTTTCATTAGGGACTGTGCTGAGATTTTGTAAAAAATGTGAGGGTAAATAGGGAGCTTATATTTTGTAAAGAAATAATATTTAATTGGTATAGGGAAAGATAAGGGAAACTATTGTGAAGTGTATGGCAAAAAAGGTAGTTTGGTTTCCTAAATTTAGGAAAAATCAAAAGAAAAATGTTGTAAGTGTTCTAACAGTATCAGAATAAGAAGAATTTTGTTACAGCATGTTGGCATTATTAAGAACAATATATAAATTACAAAAACAACAAAACAACTAGAGTAATGTTATATACTACACTTTCATCCTGTCCTTATTCCACTGGGTTGATGTGACAGTGCCCATCAACCTTTGGATCGGCCCTTATTTATAATCGATCCTAAACATAATATAAAAATGAACATATCATATGCAAATACAATGACGTCTAAGATAAGAATATAGATTAAGATAAAAATATAGAGAAAAAAAAAAAACTAAAGGCCGATTGGCATTGCCACATCAGCCTAGTGGGATGGAGTGTAGTATATAGCATTTCTTAAAAAACTATCATCTAATTGAATATTCTCCGCACATCATATTGCAAAATTCTGCATCTATATAAGCTGCACACAAATACCAATCCAATGTAAGACAGAAAAAGGTCATTCTTTTAGATTCCATTATCTGCCCAAAGAGCCATGCCCCCTGTACAACTAACACCTAAACTTTCAACTCCTCTGCATATCTGATTTGCAACTGTTCACATCTACATCAGCTACAACTAAAGTACAATTTGCACTATTATATCCATCTCTCAACAAAACATGTTCATCGAAGTGCTTCATAAAGAAGATACAGACAGTTTATAAGACCCATTTAAACATATATCTTTTGCAGATGGTCTATACTTGAAACGTCTGATCCAGACAATACAACATACCTTTCCCTTCTCAATTCCCTCTCTGGCCAACGACAAAAGAGCCTGAAAATGATTTTCTGGATCCCCACTCTCTTCAAACTCCTAAACAAAACACAAGATCCCACAATCACAAACATTTACAACAAAATTACACCATTAAACTCAAAAATAACATGTATAAGAAAAAATCAATGAACATAAATCTAAGGAACAATAAGCAACCTTGCATCGTGTTGGGTGCACACCAACTGTACAGAAAAGCCTTCCTGTAACAAACAATGAACCACCAGATTGGTGAAAACCCTTATGTAGAAACATATACAGAATGTTCATAACGAAGAACACGAGAATGTGAGGGATGTATTGGTTAACAAACCATCCGTTTCTGCAATTGCAAGAGCTTCTTTTGACTCGTCAAGTGACCCACCAGTCACCTGCACCACAAACCTAATCAGAACCACGGAGCTACAGCACAAAAAAATTAACCAAATTGAAGACTACAATGAATGTAATGGTACTATAATCTATTGGAATTCATAACTAATCTTTCTGAATTTGCTAATACTCTGTCTAATTTTGCTCGTTCACTAACTGGAAAATATAAATAAATAAATTAGAACTCCATTTCTCTGTTCCAATGGTTTCCTCAACTTCACGAAGCTCATCAATAGTAATAGAGTTATCTAACAAGTCAAAATTCAATCTTTTTGGTTCTTAGGAACCAAATTATTGACAAAATTGAAGCAAAACCATACGTTAAACAATCTGAAACCGTGTCGCATAAGACTTACAATGATTCGGTCCACGCCGGCAGTCCAAGCCCTACTCAAAACCGCGGCTATATCCGAAACGTGGCATTGCTTGCCATTGTAGATCCCTTTGAACATGCCATCTGTTTTGCGAAATGTGGCATTCAAATTTGAGTATTAAAGAAAGGTGAAGTTTGAAAAATGGGACGAGATATGTTTGATGAAATGCATGACTGACCTGTGAAGTTGACGGCTATATCTGATTTTTGAGAGAAGCGACACGGAAAATAAAATCAGAATCAGAGATAAAGAGTAATGGTTAGTTGGGGCTAAATCATGGAATGATTTATCGTCCTACAATTACAAACAAAAAGAGAAGGGGTGGGGCGGTTGCTTGCCTATCATGCGCCCTGTCGCCATAGTGAGCTCGGAACGTGAGAGAGACAGAGATACTAATGGTTAGCTTTTTCTTTTTTTTTTTCAAGGGCATTTTGGAGACATTTGCCCCATAAAATCCGCATTGGTCATTTTTCATTATTATTATTATTATTATTTTAGTGTGAATCTGCCAAGTTTTATGCTCATGATAATATATCAGGAGCATAAAACTCTTAAACTTCATGAATGTTCATTACCAATTTTTAAATATTTGAGCCATCTTTTTTTTTAAAAAAAAAAAAATGTACAACTTTAAAAGGTAAAATGTATTTTTTTATATATAACTGTAAGATTGTATAATTATAATATACAAGTATTAACATACTAAATAGTAAATACTTACTAAAAATAAATAATATGTTATAAATAATTGTAACATATTTAACTATATATTATTTGCTAATAACTAATGTGTTAGTACATATTTGCTATAGTAATAATTAAGATATATAATATTATGATGTATGGTTGAGTTGTTGACTAACATATTTAAAAGTTAATATATAACTATAATAGCTTATATACATAAACATAATATATGACACATCACACATGGTTAACTATAGTTATATGCTATACTTATACTATAGTTAATTAGTAATATATAATATACTAGACTTACTATTTACTCACATCATACATATACTATAATCTACTTTCTAGTTCTATCTAATAATTAATATATTATTACCTATAGACAATAGTTATATATTATATTATATAATATGCCTTACATAGTTACATATTATATATTTAGATTATAATTATATATAATATATTAGTATTAGTTACTCACATAACCATGTATACAATAGTCTATATTTATAACTTATTAGTTAATATGCTAGTAATAATAATTATAAATACATTAGACTTAAACGTTACTAATTAATAATTATAATATGTAAGTCTTGGAAAGGGATCCTCTCCATTTCAAAAGAAATGGATAGGATCCTAAATCGTAAGTCTTATATCATACTAGTTAATATGTTACACTTATTGGTTAATACGTTGCTAGTTATTAATTAATATGTTAATACTAGTTAATAATTATAATATGTTAATCTTATATGTTACTAGTTAATAGGTTGTTAATTATTAGTTAATATGTTACTAATTAATAATTATAATATGTTAGACTTATACTAGTATATGTTAGTACTAGTTAATGTTGTGCACTTGTTAGTTAATATGTTGCTGGTTATCAGTTAATAGGTGGGTAATAATTATAAGACGTGCACACGATGAACATTGGATTTCCTTAACAAAGAGAACATAACTGAAAATTGAGTGTTCTTCTTTTTCTTTTTTTTTTTGTCCTAAGCAATTCAAAGAAAGGGGGAGGCAAGATTACAACAAATAAAAATACATAAAGAATGGTGGACAACCCAACAATAAGTTTTAATACAATCAAAACAGTGCTGAAAAACCTAAAACTAAAGGGAATAGGCCAAATGAATGGCCTGGCCCTATAGATTCTTGACATAAATGCTAAAAAATTTGAAAGTCAACGAAAGCTCCGTATAAAAAGGTAAACCAAAATCGGAACAACCGGGATGTTTGAGAATGGCTTGGGCTTGCACTGTTCGCGTTTTTAATTTTTTCAAAAAAAACATTCCCACTTTTTTATATCACATCAACTACTTTTTAACAATTTTTTTCACTTTTTATATCATATCAAATATTTTTTTTATTACCATTCAAATAAAATACTCACTAAAAAACAAAATTTTTCACTTTCCAATACAAAAAATTTACAACATTCCCACTACTTTATATCACATCAAAAGTCAACAATCCCCAAACCACAATCCCAACCCTTTTCCAAACCACTACTTTATACCTGATTTTTTTTTTTCAAGCAATGGGTTTGTCTCTTTTTTTTTTTTTTTTTTTTTTTTTTTTGGTTCAAAGCAACCTAAGAAAATATTGGCTGTCCATAGTCCAACCAATTAGATCACTTTTGAAAGGAAAAAAAATACATATATAAGTGTATTTTGGAATTAAAAATTCAAGTTCATAAGAAGATCAAATATAAATTTAATGTATTAATAGTTTTGGGCTACAATTATGTTCTTATGAATAAGATATTAAGTTGCATTTCTTTTGCGAGCAAAAATTTATATAGTACAATTAGAGAAAGGGGAATGGAATTGATATACTTCACGGAGTTGCCCATTACACAAGGTTATGTGATGCGTTATTAGCAATTTCACATATTTTGTTTCAAATGGGATAAAATGTTTCGAATATCAACAATAATTGGTGAAATTTTCGTTTCATTGGAACTCATCATTCCAGATGGCTTGGATGTCGGTACGAGTAATATTAGTGTGACTTCTGAGCAAGATGCCATATATACTTGATACATATTCTTCTTTTACCTATTTTTTATTCATTCAATTTTCAAATACATTATTAGATTGATAGTACCCATATGACCCGTATATGAATCTCACCAATTAAATGATAAATTTGAAAGAAAAATTATAAAAATTATTTTCTAAACTATCTTTCAGCAATCTCTGTATAGTGGATGACGAATCTATTATTGAATTTGTAAGATCTACATGTGAGTCTCATTAATTCATGATAAATTTACAAAAGAAATGATTGAGAGATAGTTTAGAGAATGAAGTACGACATTTCTTAATTTGAAAAATCAATATAAGAAGATGGATAAAGAATAAAGAGGAGGTGGATTTGTATATTTTTCCTATAATTTTTTTTTTTTTTAAGAGAGAGGAGAGAAGATCCATTTGATACTACCCGTAGGCCATAAGTTCATAACATTGTCAATCTAATCGTTGACGCAGTACTTTGAAATGTAAATTCAAACAAGGCTGCACTTATACAAAAAAAAAAAAAAAAATTCAAACAAGGCTGTTAATTAATTGTTCCGTTATATGACATTAGTGATCTTAAGGAGCACCAGCAGAACCACGATGATCAACAGCAAAAGTAAAATAGCACAACAGCTCCATTTCCGGGTGTTTTTCTGGTACGCCCTGGCACCCTGCAACTCATGGGCCGCATCTTTCACGAACGAGTGAGCTCTCTCCACGTGGAGGGCGATGTCGTCCAATTGCTCGCCTTGGGACTGGACCAAGACGGCCATGTCGAGGAACACCTGGTGTAGCTCTTTCAGATTCTTCTCCATCTCCTTCACCGCATCGTGCCTCTCTTGAATCTCCTGTATGGTGTCCAAAACTCTACCCCTGCCTTGCTCTTGAATCGCTCTTTGCAAGAAGGTCTCGCTCTCACCTGTAGAGATGAGAAGGTCAACGGTCTTCTCATCAGGATTTTCGCCGGTGACTGTGAAGTACCTCCGTTGTACGGTCTCCCGGTATTCTGAGGAAATCTGCTGCCTCAGACCATTGAAGCTATCCATGGAGTCCTTGAGCTTCTTCCTCAGCCCGTTCACGATGGAGGTCCGGGTCCGTTCCGACGACGAACCGGGTCCGCAGCCGGGGAGGGTCCAATGGTCGGCGTTGGAGCGGTCGAGGGCCTCGAGCTTGGCCTTGACGAGCTTGGCCTTCTTGAGAGCGAGTGCCACGTCGGCGTCCATGCTAGAGCGGAGGTCCTTGATGGCCCTGGCGTTGTGGAGGGTCTGGCTCTGGTCGTGTGCGGTACGGAGGGCGTGGTTGAGGCGGTCCAGCTCCTTGAGCTCGTCCTTCACGGAATCGGCGTCCTCGAAGAACTTGTCGAGGTGGACACCTGGTCCGGCGGAGGAGGACATCTCGATGACGTGATGGTCGGAGGAGACCTGCCCGCCTCGGAATCCAGAGAAGGAGCCGGTAGAGAAGAGGTTGTTCATCTTTCTTCTTCGCTGGTAAACAGAGGAAATAAGGCTGGGAATATAAGCGAATTATTGGAGAAAAGAGAGTGTATATATTTAAGAGGTGGGGGGGGAGACGGAGTAGAGCCGTAGAGGGGGGTCTGGGTCAACTACGCTACTCAGGTTGAAGGTTTGAACGAGTTTTGCGAGAGATAGAGAAATGGGATGTTTCTGTTTTTTCTTGGAGAAGAGGAAGCAGCAAAGAAAGAGAGGAGGGGGAGGGAAAGGGTCTCGGCCGAGCCGCCGAGAGGTTTGAATATGGAAATAGAAGGTTCGAAACTCGTTTTTGAATATATGGAAATGGAAGGTCTCGGCCGTATGAACCTACGTACGAAAAAGCGTTGGGGGGGGATGAGGAAGGGGAAATTGGTACTTTCTTTTCGTTTTTTGATATTATTGTCTTTTGTAGAAATGGAAATATGTTAAATTAAAATAAATGAAAATAAATAAAGATGAGACTTGGTCGCCTTTTTTTTTTTTAATAATATTATATATATATATATATATATACTATATATATATATATACATATATATATATTTTTTTTTTTTATTCTCATCAAGACTTGGTCGCCTTGAATTGGGTTTCTCTCTCCCCTTCTTGGTAGTCTGTTGAACTTCGTACTGAAACGCTAGACCACCCCTCTTTTTTTTTTTTAACAAAATCTGAAATTTTTATTGATAAAACAAAAATCACACAGGGCCAAATTGTTCCATTTGTACAATACCATAAATATAATTTGGAGGGGCAAATTGCTCCATTTGTACAACACCATAAATATAATTTGGAGTTTCATCAATTTACAATCTATCTATAACGGTCTTAGAGCATCTCCAGCAGTTGGAGGTATTTTACATAGTCAAAAATACTCTTTATCTATTTTACCTATTTATTTTTTAATACAAACTCCAGCAGATTCTTTATTTCATTTAAATATTATTTTTTAATCTATTTTAATTATATTTTCTTTTCTCATTTTCTCTCTCTCTCTCACGCAAAACCAAGCCTCTGCAACTTTATCTTCCCTCCCCTCCCTTTCCCTTCCGCACCACCATAAACACACCCAAATCCTTTATGGTGAGGACCTTTATTTCACTCACCCAGTAGACCTGGAAAAAAAAAATACTTGTTGAGCTTCAAACTCAAGCATTTTCTTGGAATTGAACGAAACTGATCCAGAATTTTTTTAAAAAAAAAAAGAAAAAAAAAACACCCCAAAAGCAATACAAAGATGAAACAGTGAGAGAAAGAGACTTTACTTTCTTGTGCTGAGAGAAAATGATGGGATCAAAGAGAGGGACGAAAGCACAGAAGGCTACAATAGAAGAAGGTGGTCGTGGTTCTTGTGCTTCGCTTTCTCGCCATTGCTGAAAATTTCAAGGTTTACTTTTCTTCTGCTTTCCTGCGTTTTCTCATTAACCAAACATAGAGTGGTTTCATTTCCAAAAAGAAATAAAGCTCTGAAATATAGCAGCTCAGTTTTTTAGATTTGAAAGCAACTCCCTGTTTGCCCTCCACACCCAGCCCCAACGACGAGAGTGAGAGAGAAGAGAGCGTTTCTGAAGGAGAGGGAGAGAGAAGGGACCGTTGTGGGAGAGAGAAACAATAATTAAAAATTTGTAACATTGTGCTACAGTGAATAGCTCCATGGTGCTATTCACTGTAGCAGTTAAGGTATTCTAACTAGTCTTTAACTACACTGTTGGAGCAAAAAAAGTACATATATTAACTAAATTTACCTAATAGTGTCCTTTTAAAGAGGCTCTTGGAGATGCTCTTATAGCCTCTTGGGCTAAACAATGAGTAGCTAAATTCACGTATTTCTTGATATGGTGAATTTGCCAAGATCTCAAGTGACATAGACCCATTTTGATGTCGTCTACAATATGACAAAATTTGCTCCAATTAAGGCTATCATCTGAGACTACATTAATTATTTGTAAAGTGTCTTCTCCCAACATTATGTCATTAAAATTCAAAGCCCTACACAATTCCACAACATATAAAGCACCTAAAGCTTCAATCACCACAAGTTCCACTAAATTTTTTATTTGTCAAACTCTAGGCTACTCGAATTACTCCCTCATGGTCCCGTATCAAAATTCCAAGCCCTATGTAATGTGCCTACGCCCCTTGTCCACAGCTACTAGACCACCCCTCTCAAAACGAAATGTTGGACAAAATTTTGTTCCATTCACTCTAATAAATATGTTTGGGTTTTTCAAAATTCAATATTCAGGATTTTAGGTAAGTAAAATGGAAGTTGAATCTTTAAAAAAAATATATGCACTTTACATGTTAAAAAATACTTGACATGTATTAGAATGAATTGAAAAGAATTTTCAACAAAATTATTTTGAATAAATTTCTGTCCTTTCATTACCCTCTGCCTCAAGGAAGGCTCGTCAGACCCCCTCCATGTATTTCTTTTTTAGGCTTAAGACAGTAAATTTGAGTGAAAGCTTTTTATTATATTTAAATATTAATGTTAGCTTTTATATTCAACTTTTTTTAACATCTTATTTTCAATTGATAATATGACTAGTTCACTTAATTTTTTTTGTGACATTGTTGATATTAAATATAATTTTATCAATTTTAAATTTGAAAAATTTCTTAAGAAGCAATTGTAACAAGTATTGTTAATTAAATTCTTAAAGCAATACAAGCATTTAAAAAATGATGTAATCTATTTATATAATTTCGTATGTCAATTGAAATACTTTCTTCTATTTGTAAAACTTATTTTAAATAATTTGGTTCTTAAAATAAATCCAAACAATTAAATAAATATCATGAAAAAATTTCAAGATTAGTACCTTTTTGTGTTTTTTTGGTAGACCGTCATTGTCTAATGATTCTCGATGCCCGACTAGCTGGATAGATTAGTCATGGGAATTGAGGGTAACTGTTGGGAATAAATTTTATCATGGGTCCCACTTGGTTACAGGCTCAATCAAATAGACTATTGAGTGGATAATACCATGACCATGAGAATTCCTTTAAAGATACAAATTCAGAAGATCAGGAATTGCGATATGGTAACAGCGACTAGTACTCAACCACTACGCAGTGTGACTATAATTCAGCTACATAAAACCCTATAAAAGAGAGACAATGCATCAGGTAAAGAAGGAGTTGGTCTCCAAAAAATTATAACTCATTACTATATTCTCACTCTAAACACAACATGTTAATATAAGCATTGGGGTATCTTCGATCCAAAGACCGGCGAATCTGTTAATATTATTCTCAATTTTGCAGATTACCCATCAACGGTCAAGCCGTATAAAAAACTGCTTCGGCAATAATATAAAATGATGTACAAGGACATGTATCCAGGAACAGCAGCCCAAAGCCGGAGAGGCCACAATAAACGTGTTCTAGCTAGCTCGAATTAGTGTGCCTAAAGAGAGACAAATGTGATCCGTAAGAGCAAAGTAGCCTATTACTAATTCATCATAAACTGCCAAAGGCAATTCAGAATGGAAACAGAAACACGGTCTGAGACGAGGCTTTTATTTTTTTTATTTTTATTTTTATTCAAGATAAGAAAAAGGGAAAAGAGAAAATTAGAAAGGAAATTCTTTTCCACAGTCTGAGACGAGATTGCATGTGGAACTAGCATATATGTACAAGACTTTTCTCATAATTCTCTTCTAAAATAAAGATAATTATCAAAGCCATTCCATTTGTCAAAGCTAATGTGACATTCATATTCATTTTTAGTATGTTATTGGAAACGGAATTATTTTACTGTACCAAACATGTTTTCAGTGAAAAAGACAACAAGGTATCATATAGACGGAAAATGAATGAAATGAAGACGAGTCGATTAGGCTAAATAAAATGATAAAATTGTCTAAAAAGAGTTGAATTATAATGTTGTCCTCTTATTTAGCCCAATCAGTTCCTCTCCATTTCAAATGAAATAGAGAGAATTTTAATTCCATAAAGACACAGTGATTGAAAGCCTATATAAAATGGACTAGAATCCTCTCCATTTCAAATAAAATAGATAAGATCCAATTTGTGTAAATTAAAGAATATAATTGTTAAAAAAAAAAAAAAAATTAAAATAGACAATTCTACCTTTTAATTTATACTAATTTATCCAAAATGAACACGATCATTTTCCATATAAAATCCTGATTACCTCTAGAACAATGAATGCACAAATCAATGGCTGCACGCAACAAGGGCAAACAGATATATATTTCCTTGAACAGTCAAGGTCTAAAATTTCTGCATACGCAATTTCCTTGCACCTACTTTTTGTTAACTTTCACAAACACCATAAATGCAAGAAATATCGGCTATGTTTGTTAACCACTTTTTTTTTTTCTGATTTTTTTTAATTTTTTTCCTTTTTTTATTTTTATTTTCTCTTAAAATTAACACCGCTTTTAATATTTTATTAATTATTTTTAACAATTTTTTTTTTTACTTTTTATATCACATCACTCACTTTTTATACTATTCAAATAAAAAAATTCACTAAAAAATAACATTTTTCACTTTCCATATAAAAATTTATAACATTTTCCTACTTTGTATCACATCATTCACTTTTATTATTATTCAAAACAACAACAAAAATTTAAGGTTTTAACAAAGACAGCCAATATCAACCGTGATGTTAATTTTTTTATTTTTTTTTTCTCAAAGAGGATCAACCGTGTTGTTGTTATTTGGTTAAAGTACATTTAACCCTATGAAATTTGGCCATTTTTTTAATCTTGCTTTCTATTTTTAAAAATTGACAATCTATTTTTATTAAATTTTTGAATTTTGTAATGTAGACTACCTATTAGATAACGAAATTTTTTTAAAAAATTATTGACATATGCGACATTTTTCGTAAGAGAAAACAAAATTATCTAACAGATATGCTACATTATAAAATTTAAAAACTTAATAAAGTTATATTGTCAATTTTTAAATATTGAATATCAAATTAAAAAACCGAACAAACTTCACGGGATTAAATGTATTTTATTTTTCCCTTGTTATTTTGTTTGTCACTCCCACGGCTTGACCATAAAAAGCACCACAAGCAATGCGATCACCAGCAAAATTATGGTAGCAAAACACAGCCCTTTCCGGGAGTTCTTCTGGTATGCCCTGGCAGCCTGCAACTGCTGGGTTCCGTCGTTCACGAACGAATTAGCTCTCTCCACGTGGAGGTCAATGTCGTCCAATCGCTCGCCTTGGGCCTGGACCAAGACGGCCATGTCCAGGAACACCTGGTGTAGCTCTTCCAGATTCTTCTCCATCTCCTTCACCGCATCGTGGCTCTCTTGAATCTCATGTATCGTCTCCAAAACTCTACCCCTGCCTTGCTCTTGAATGGCCTTTTGCAAGAATGTCTCACTCTCACCTGTATATTTGTATTAATTTGTCACTTTTTTTTCCTTTTTTCTTTTTTCTTTTAATCAAATATTATCCAGTGTTGTTAACATGCCTCAAATCTATACAAAGACCCATTTAATTAAGGACACAAATTTCCTCCAATTTAGGTTGGAGGAAATTTACTCCAACCCCTTAAAAAAAAAAAGACAAAAATTATAAAAAACAAAAATATGAAGAAAAAAAAAATATATCTTTCAAACCCACTTATAAAAATACAAGAAAGAACAAAACAAAAAAAAATTAAAAAATCATATATACAGTAATGTTACAAAAACAAAAAATAAAACAAAAAAAAAATAATTTTTTTGCTTTGTTTTAAGTGGGTTGAAATCCACTGTATATATGATTTTTTTTTTTTTTGCTTTGTTCTTTCTTATATTTTCATAAGTGGTTTTCATAATTTTTGTCATTTTTTGAAGGGGTTTGAGCAAATTTCCTCCAACCCAAATTCGAGAAAATTTGTGTCCTTTAATTAAAAAACAAAAAGGAGGTTTTTTTTTTCCCCTAATTAATCATATCAATCTGGGAATTTTACCAAAATTTGAACATTTTGAATTAATCTGTGTATACTTGTTTGTTGATTAACAGTTAAAATAAAATGTTTTTTATTTACTAAGTTTTGGGACAGCTGAAAATTTATCATAATATAATCTATCAGGGAATAAAATGAGCTTTAGACCTCGCGGTGAAGGCCCAGAAAGGTTGGAGAGTGGGTCCAGGCCCGCAAAACTCTTTCGAAGCCTGGGGCACACAAGTGTAGATTGAGTTCTTCAAGTTTTTATCAAAAGGTAGGGTAGAATATGCGAAACTTGAGAAATGTGAGTCAAAAACCCGTATTACACGTTACCACAAAATTCATGATCCTCGGGATAATATACACTTCAAAAGGGATGAACATTTAATAGAAGCATGTTCGCACCATACTTTGAAGGACAACTGATATATAGTAGCCCTCTTTATTCTAAAAAGTGTAAAAGCCATCTTAAAAGCGTTTCTATACCACATTTTGGCAGAACTAAGGCATCTAAGTCATGCTGATGTGATGGACGCCAACAACAAGCTTAGTGTAAAGGTTATTTTAGAAATGATTATTGAAGTAGAAGGGGGCCACCTAAGGATAAAGCAGTCTGAGTTCTCTGACAAAAGGGCAGAGTCTAGGAATTTGTGAGAGGTTTGGATGACTTCCTAAACACGGAAGGAGGAAGATAAAAGAGGAGGAGCGCTAGAAGATAAGGGGACACACAAAAGTTCAGTAAAGATTTTTAATATAGAAATTTCAGAGAGATTTATGCAAAGAAACTAACTTAAGTATTGGAGCTATCTCACTGACTTATTCCGACAAGACCTGAACTTATCTTTTTTCCTTCTTACAGGATCTCGTAGTGACATATCGAAAACTGTCCGAACATAATCTATAATTGTTTATTGATTAAACTATTAAAAGTTATTATTTTCAATTAGAGTAAATATATACAATATCATGGGCTGAATAAACAGTCATTCAGCTCAGGACACATGAATAGTATTTCTGTGGGCCCTAGAATTAAAAAATAATTTTTTTTTTTTTTTTTAAAAAAATCTAATCCAGCCTAGGCTGAATGACTGTTCATTCAGCCTGGGCTTTGCTGAATAATGGCTCTTTCAATTAACCTAAGTTTTGGGATATGTCTTTTAGACCGCGATATTCTGGAATATAATGGAATGGGTGGTAATGCTAAAAACATTATAGGAACTAATTTTTGTGAATTATATAAAAGTTAATTAACGCTCAAGCTCTCACCTGTAGAGATGAGAAGGTCAACAGTCTTGTCATCAGGCTTTTCACCGGTGATGGTGAAGTACCTCCGCTGTACGGTCTCCCGGTATGAGGACGAGATCTGCTGCCTCAGGCCATTGAAGCTGTCCATGGAGTCCTTGAGCTTCTTCCTGAGCCCGTTCACGACGGAGGTCCGGGTCCGCTCCGACGACGTACCGGGTCCGCAGCCGGGGCGACTCCGGTTGGCGGCGTTGGAGCGGTCGAGGGCCTCGAGCTTGACCTTGACGAGCTTGGCCTTCTTGAGAGCGAGCGCCACGTCGGCGTCCATGCGGGAACGGAGGTCCTTGACGGCCTTGGCGTTGTAGAGGGTGAGGCTCTGCCCGTGGACGCTCCGAAGGGCCTCGTTGAGGCGGTTTAGCTCCTTGAGCTCGTCCTTGACGGCCTCCACGTCCTCGAAGAACTTGTCCAAGTTGACGCCGGTGGAGCCGGGCGCGGCGGAGGACATCTCGACGACGTGGTGGTCGCGGGTGGCTTGCTCGCCACGGAAGCGAGAGAAACCAGGGTAGGAGCCGGCAGAGAAGATGTCGTTCATCTTTCTTCTTCTTCTTCGCTGGTACACAGAGAGGAAATAAGCCTCGGAATATAGAAATAGAAGGTTTAAAAATGTCGTTTTTGCGTTGCGGGATGTTACGAACCTGGAAAAAGCGTTGGGGGAGACTCGAACACTTGTTCAAGTCGTCGAGTCTTCGTCTTGCTCGATGACATTTCAACGCATTCTCTCCGTCGACATTTCAACGGTTAATCCACAAATTCATGAGCCAGGGGAAATGGGATCGGCGGAGAGTCATTTTTTATGGCCTGAAATTCCAGGACAAAACTTTAAGCTTAGACAATATTCTGGGCTTTTTGAAGTATCCCGATTGAGAAAATAAGAAAGAGAAGTAACAATTTAGAGAAAAATAAATAAAATAATGAGAAGAGAGAAAGACTGTGGTGTAAATAGATTGAGTGGAGCTCCGATCCTAGGTTCTTGATCAATAAGTGTCAAATTTGAAAAAAAAAAAAAAAAATCTTTTAAAAATTTCAAGTGGTACGCGTACGTGATAGCATTGAAGTTTAACGAAGCGTTGTACAATTAGTCGGGGTTCACTTCGTGATTGAAAACGCGAAGTGAATAAAAAATAAAAAAATGTAAAATTAGTTTATGTAGTTTTACTAATTTGTAATTAGCTCTTGTGATTCACTTCGTAATTCAAAATTCTCTAAGTCAAGAAAAAAAACACAAACAGATCACTTGACGCCTTTTTTGTTAGAAAAAGTGATTGAATTCATTATTGTACCTAACCATTTGAGGTGACTGGATCACAAAAAATATCATGAAATGGTTCAATCACTTTCATAGGACAAATTAACCTCACTTTCATTGGACAAATTAGTTTTTGGTTTTTGTGAAGGACCAGGATCATCTCCTATTCAAATAAATTGGAGAGGAGCCAATTCTTGTATTTACAAGGGCAAAATGGTCATTTCAAATGTGAAAGGACCATTTTGCCCATGTAAATACAAGAACCTAGTCCTATTCTCCGAGGTAAATAAGGGTACAGTAGGTCTATAAGAAATTTGCAAGTTGAATATATAATTTTAAATTAAAAATTGAAAATATATATTCATATTCTATTTATGGATTTAATTATAAATAAAATTGTTGGGTATTTGGGCTCGCCAACAGTAAGGCTTGGGAGGCTCACTGTAAGGTCTAAGATGCAGCATAGACGAGTCCGTGTAATACAAGAAATCAACCTCATTAGTAATTCAAATTAGAGTTTATTTTATTAATACTTAATTTATACGTGCCATCACATGAGTATTCATTTTCCAACAAACACTCCTATTTTGTTCAGAATCACATTATCAAACTCAATTACAACTTTGACACATTTCTTACAAAGAGGATTTGCAAATGCAAGTTTTTTTTTTTTGTTAAAAAAAAAAAAATTCTAGAACATGAAGGATATTGACAAGGATAAGTTTCTTTCTAGATATAAACTGAAGTTCAATAGTTCATTTTCTTATAATTTTTGCAGTGTTATGATTTCTCATTAGCACTTATTGTCCATCTACTACATGTTCATAATTCTTGAATTGAGATTTTTGGTTGCAAACACGAACACTAGCACCTGAATCATGTTGCCAATCAGAAGAATTTGTTGATGTAGTCATGTGTAACTATGTAATCATGCTAATGTGCATTTCAGAGACCATGGCTACAATTTCAAAAGTCTCATTTTCAGTTAGATTTTTACTATTAAAAATTTTTGTGTCCTTAAAGGTTTAAGGGTAGACGATTATTAATTGTCCACTAATTGCTAACTGTATAGTCGCATAACTGTTTTCGTAGGTGATTGGAAAAAACCTTTTTTACTTCCAATATATAGAGGATAAAGAACTAAATATATGACCAACTAGGAAGGAGAAAACCTTTTACATTAAAATAATAGCAAATGAACCAAAAGTGATACTTTATATTTTCCTTGGTTTAGGAAACACTTAGAAAAGTCATTGTAGAAACTTTTTAAGTTTTTTTTTTTTTTTTTATCATGGTTTCTCAGATCATTTTGTCGCTTAAGCAGTACTTTGGGCTGGATACCGAGCGTAAAGGGCTTAGTTAGAAATCACCAGACTAATCCTCAACCCAACACCTCCCGCCACAAGAGTTGTTGAAGATTGAGTTGCGGGCCTATGACATGAGTGACTGGTCCCAAGAGGGGGAGGTAGAACCCTTAGGTTTCAAACCTAGAATCAGAAGGGTATAATACCCAGCTGTTCCAAGCGCTCGACCATCAAGCCACTTCTTGGGGTTAAAATAAATGAAATTTAGAAAAACCATTGCTAGTTGTATTAAGGATCCCCTCACCTTGGATCATTAAAACATTCCATTGCCACTGACCACTCAAACACATCATTCATATAGCAATCTATAAATATTTTGTGTAACAGTACTGTTGTTTTTTTGTTCTCCCACAGCCCGACTGTAAAAAGCACCACAAACAATACGATCACCAGCACAAGTATGACAAAAATCAACCCAACCACAAAGAGAACAACACAAAAAGCCCAATTTTCAATGGCTCTATTATTTGACATTAAAGGATCTTAAGGAGCACCACCAGAAACACGATGATCGCCAGCGAAAGTAAAATGCCATAACACGTCCAATATTTCCGGGTTTTCTTCCGGTGAAAGCTGTCCCTGGCAGTCTGCAACTGGTATAGCTCTGGCGAAACATAGTTGAGTCTGCAACATATACCTCTGGCGAGCCGTCTGTCGATGTCGTCTAATTCCTCGCCTTGGCTCAGCTCTTTCAGATTTTGCTGGTTTTCGCCAAAGTCAGTCAGTCTGCAACATATAGCTCCGGCGAGGTCGTCCATCACTATTCGCTCCTCTTGGGCCTGGACCGAGACGGCCATGTCGAGGAACACCTGGTGTAGCTCTTTCAGATTCTTCTCCATCTCCTTCACCGCATCGTGGCTCTCTTGAATCTCATGTATCGTCTCCAAAACTCTACCCCTGCCTTGCTCTTGAATGGCCTTTTGCAAGAATGTCTCACTCTCACCTGTATACATGTATTTTTTCTTTTTTCTTTTTTTTTTTTAAAAAAGGAAACTTAAAAAAAACTCCCTGAATTACTTTCGGCCTTTTTGAAATGTTATCTAATGTTTAAAAACTTTAATTTTGGTCCCTTTAAATTTTAATTTTCATCACTTTGTAATTCATGCCGAAATTTTCAAAATCTCTATTTTTTTTTTAAAAAAAAGAATTCAAATATTCAAGCGTGGGTCTTTTTACAAATTCCATTAAATTCTTGTAATTTTTTTTTTTTTTTGTAAAAAAATAAAGGTGATATTTTAAAAATTTTGACAAAATTTAACGAAAAATTAAGTTAGCTAAATGACAGAAATTAAAAATTTATAGATCAAAATGAGAGTTTGTAAGCACTAAGAGACATTTTAAAATGGTTAAAAGTTCACTGACTTTCTAAAGTTTCTCCAAAAAAACAAGGAGTTATTTTTCCTATTAATCATATCAATCTGAGAATTTTACCAAAATTTGAACGTATTGAATTAATCCATATATACTTGTTTGTTGATTTACGATTATTAAAATTAATAATTTTTTATTAAAATTAAGTTTTGGGACAATCAAAAATTTATAATAATATAATATATTATTGTTTATTAAATTTTCATGCGTTTTAAAATAACCCTTTCAAATTTAAAAACTTAAGGGGTTGATCTTATAATTTTTTTCAATTTCTCTCGTATGTTAGAATTTTACATACAAAAATAATTTAAAATATTCCTGTCTTTTTCTTAAAAGAAAAATAACAATTTTAGAAATTTTGGAATTTTGACCTATGCCTAAAGTTTTTACAAAAGAAAATTAATGTAACGGAATGTTGGCAATCCTCCATTAGAATTTTGGAAATTTTGGGAATTTTGACCTTAATTTCGATTAAGGTGAAGCTCTAGCTTTCACCTGTAGAGATGAGAAGGTCAACGGTCTTGTCATCAGGATTTTCACCGGTGACTGTGAAGTACCACCGCTGTACGGTCTCTCGGTACTCTGAGGAAACCTGCTGCCTCAGGCCATTGAGACTCTCCATGGAGTCCTTGAGCTTCTTCCTCAGCCCTTTCACAACGGAGGTCCGGGTCCGGTCCGACGACGAACCGGGTCCGCAGCCAGAGCTGTCGAGGGCCTCGAGCTTGACCTTGACAAGCTTGGCTTTCTTGAGGGCGAGGGCCACGTCGGCGTCCATGCGGGAGCGGAGGTCCTTGAAATCCTTGGCGTTGTGGAGTGTGACGCTCTGCCCGTTGTAGCTCCGGAGGGCCTCGTTGAGGCGGTCCAGCTCCTTGAGCTCGTCTTTGACGCTCTCCACGTCCTCGAAGAACTTGTCGAGTTTGTCGCCGGTGAACTCGGGCACGGTGGAGGACATCCCGATGAGATGGTAGTCCGGGGAGGCTTGCTCGCCTCGGAAACGAGAGAAACCAGGGAATGAGCCGGCAGAGATGAAATCGTTCATCTTTTTTCTTCTTCTTCGCTGGTACACACAGGAAATAAGCCTCGGAATATAAGCAAAATTAGAAAAACATAGAGGAAGGGAGGGAGAAGGTCTAATTCCTTTTGGGAGAAAATACCTTTTACCCAGATGTTTTACCTTATGTTGATTTCGTCACTAATATTTAAAAATTTGTAATTTATTTTAATTAATTTTTTAATGCAAACATTAAAAAATTAATTAAAATAAATTACAAATTTTTAAACAATAAAAGCCAAATCAATAAGCGTATTTTCCCCTTCGTTTTGAATATAGAATGGAAGGAAGCGGTGGTACTGGGGAAGGGCGAATTGGTACTTTCTCTTTTTCGTTTGATCTTGTCTTTTGTAGAAATTGAAATATGTTTTTAAAAATAATTGAAAAGAACAAATGTAAATAAAGACGAGACTTGGTCGCCTTGACTTGGGTTTCGCCTTAACATCCCTTAATAACATGTCGTCTTTTTCCTCCTCATCTACCTCTTCCCACCCACGCTTCACTATCATCCTTATGGTCAACTTCGTCTCCTTCAGTCCCATTCACCTAAGCAATATCTTACTCATTATTGCCATCATCAACTATTGGAAACATATATGTGAACTAATTATTATAACGAAAAAAAGTAGCGGAAATTTTTTTAGGATCATGCTCCATGATAAACATAGCACCAATTTTTTCAAAACATAAAAATAACGTGTGTATTCTAGAGGAAATCTAATGCAGGGCAGTTTTTCATTCGACCAATTTTAGAAAAATGGCCATATTTCATGATTCTAGCATCAGATGGAAGCAAGTTTGATTGTATTGGAAAGCTGATTCGAAGACCTACAAAGTCATGTTTCATGAATTTTCGCTAATTCTAATGTTTATAGGGTCAAAATAGGCAGCGAAAAGGAGACTATAAAGCTGGACAGAAGGTTGCATTATGAGTCAATTCAAGGACGTGGTGGTTCAGGAAACTTCTAATAACTGGCATTCCAAGTTAGTGTGAAAGTACTTGAGATGGATTAAGATGTTTTGTTCCAATTCAAACTGGTAAGTGGCTCAGTTCGAACTGGTTGCAGCAAATTTTTGTAACCGACTTATTTTGATATTCTACGAAGTTTAGGTTTTTGTTTACTATGAAAACATGCTATGGTGACCTAAGAACGGAGCTTTGGTGTTATTTTGACCTAAGAACAGTTTTATGATGGTTTTTGGAGCTTTAGTATTTATTGTACTATAGTATTTATTTTGACCGATGAAGGGCTTCATTGACTTCATATAATTACGTTTGACCCCTCCATAATATCCGTAGTGAAATAAAAGTCAAAAATAAATTTAATGTCACTTTATTTCACTATTTCTTAATCCTTGAATCCCCAAGTTAATTTATTTATTATTTTCATACTCTTGAAATCATATTTCATTGAATATCTTTAATTTTAGTAACTCTTTACTAAAGTACTCAAACATGAGATATAGAATAATCAATTCTTATTAAATTTATCTTAAGTGGATATTTCACATCTCTTTGATGTTAATCAAAATGATTATGAATTCAATTTTGAAAAGTATTATTCTCACAATGCTACATGTGACCAACCAATATATTGAAATTTTTGACCGTACAAAAACTCATTTCCAAATGTATTAAAATGACATACATTTCACAATTGAGTTCACATTCCTATCAAGATTGAGAGTTAATGCTATAAGCATTCGTGAATTCAAGTTATTTAATTGATAATAGTTTATAGAATAAGAACTCACATGGTCCAGTTCATTGTATTCTAGCCACACCAACATATCAATCCGAAATCTCAATCTCATCACTAACTATGAACTAAGGTTTATTGTTAAGTTTTTAGTGTTGACCAATTTTAGTGATCAAAATATGGGTTGTAAGTCTTGTAACACTTAGTTGTTTTGGTGGTTGTATTTTGAAGTTGAAGATGTAGAATTTAAACCACTGTCAACAAGGATGTCAACAAACCCGTCTTAACGAGGTTGATCCAGTAGAGCCATCGAGAGCTTCGTCAGCAAGCCATCCTGGCGCGATTGATCAAATAGAGCCACTAAAAGCTTCATCAGCTAAAACGTCAGCAACACATCCTTACGTGATGCGTTCCAAGAATAAACCTATAAGTGTCATCAGCAACTTGTCCTTATGCCTTTGTTATTTGTTGTCAAAAATGTGATCCATAAGACCAAAGTAGCCTACTACCATTCATCATAAACTGCCAAAGACAATTTAGAATGGAAACATTCGTCACTGACCTTGGGAAATAGAAACACAGTCTCAGACGGGTTTTTAGAACTAGCATGTAAAAGATTTTTTTTCATAATTCTCTTCTTTTCTAAGCAAGATAGAAAATTTGTCTTCAAATGTTCCTGATTCCCAATGTTTTTGGAATTTAGGATGGCTAATCTTCATTTTCGGATTCTGCCAAAAGATAAAAATGATTTAAGCATGGTGCAGCCAGATCAGTTGGCCCCAGACTGAGACATAGGTAAGCTTATGTCTATGCACTTGTAAGTGGAGCCTATGCAAATGTATAAGACAGCAATAGAACTTTGAATGCACAAATCAATGGCTGCAACAACGATAAACAGATATATATTTCCTTGAACAGTCGAGGTCTTCCCAGATACAGAAGATAATAGTCATGGGAAAACTAATTACTATGAATTAGGAGTAAATTCTGCAAACGCAATTTCCATGCACCTGCCTTTTGCTCTAATACTAATTAACTTTCACAAAGACCAGTAATGCAAGAAACTACAACCCAATATTAGCAGGTTCGAGTAATAGAGAATATAACAACTAACCCCTATTTGGGTAATGTTAGAAAATGGGAAAAAGGGGGGGGTGAAATACTTTCTCGTCAATAAAAAAATAGAAGCATATAGAAAGGGAGAGGATCCCATAAAGAATACACATGGCAACCAAGCAACAGGATGCAACTAAGCCACCCAAAAAACCTAATTACAAGAAAATGAATCTAACACCAAAGGGGTGAGACAACCTCAATGAGACCTAGCCACATTTCATTCAAGACAATGTACAATGCTGTCCTAGGTGGTAGCTCCATATCAATAGCTCTAAATGATACAATGAACTAGGTCTATCGCACCTCAACCCCAACAAATTCAAAATCTTATAAATAAATAAAAAAAACCAGTTAAACCCAAAAAAGGAAGAGATCGAGTCTCACACTATAATAAAGCATGAACTATAATGTTTTGCACTGCAGCGCTATGCTGCAGGAGGAGGAGGAGAAGCAGGAGGAGCGGGAGTAGCAGGAGTACCGCTGCTGCCGCTGCCACTTTTATTCTTCTGCCACGGCTTGACTGTAAAAAGCACCACAAACAATATGATCACCAGCAAAATTATGATAGCATAACAGGTCCATTTCCGGGTGTTCTTCTGGAGTACTCTGGCAGTCTGCAACTGCTGGGTTCCGCCCCTCACGAACGAATTAGCTCTGCCCACATGGCTCTCGATGTCGTCCAATTGCTCGCCTTGGGCCTGGACCAAGACGGCCATGTCGAGGAACACCTGGTGTAGCTCTTTCAGATTCTTCTCCATATCCTTCACCGCATCGTGCCTCTCTTGAATCTCCTGTATGGTGTCTAAAACTCTACCCCTGCCTTGCTCTTGAATGGCTCTTTGCAAGAATGTCTCACTCTCACCTGTATGTATTATTTGTCACATTTTTTTCTTTAATCTCATATTATCCAATGTTGCTAAGATGCCTCAATTCTATACGTAAAAGATAATTAAGATTCAATTCAGAACAAAAGGGAGACCCATTTATCAAAAAAACAAAAAGGAGTTCTAGTTTTGTTTACTAATTAATCATTTAAGTAAGCTATAAACTACAATTTTATCCCACATGGTAGCTCCAATCAACCCTTCAAATAATTTTTTTTTTAACAATGACTAACCAAGGATCGGTTGAGACTGTTATATTAACATTGTAAAATAATTGAGCGATAAAATGTAGTTTCCAGTATTACTTTAATCATTTTAACCTGACAATATACCAAAATTTGAAACCATTATGAATTAAGCCACTTGTTTAATTCTTTTTCTTTAATCTCATATTATCCAATGTTGCTAATATGACTCAAATCTATACATAGACCCATTTAATTAAAAAATAAAAAGGACTTTTTTTTCCTAATTAATCATATCAATCCTAAAATTTTACCAAAATTTGGACAGCAATGAATAATCCATACTTGTTTATTGATTAAACAATTAAAATTAACTTTTTTTTTTTTTTAGCTTAAGTTTTGAGACAATTGATAATTTATCATAATATAAGCTACAATTGTTTACTGATTAAACTATTAAAATTAATATTTTTTCGATTAACTTAAGTTTTAGGATAATTGATAATTTATATAGAATCAGACAGCGATCCTGAAATATAATGGAATTGGTGGTAATGCTAAAACCATTATAGGAACTAATTTTTGTGAATTATATAAAACACAAAATTATCCATATGTGATATGTCTTCAAAACCTCCGAAAATGAATATTACACATAATTCAATATTTAATTCCAAATTACCAAATTATTTAAAATATCCAACCGGTAATTATAATATTTAAATACCAAATTAAAAAATCGAAAAGATTAAGCTCTCACCTGTAGAGATGAGTAGGTCAACGGTCTTGTCATCGGGATTTTCACCGGTGACGGTGAAGTACCTCCGCTGTACGGTCTCCCGGTACTCGGACGAGATCTGCTGCCTCAGGCCATTGAAGCTATCCATGGAATCCTTGAGCTTCTTCCTGAGCCCGTTCACGACGGATGTCCGGGTCCGGTCCGACGACGAACCGGGTCCGCATCCTGGGAGGCTCCGGTTGGCGGCGTTGGAGCGGTCGAGGGCCTCGAGCTTTACCTTGACGAGCTTGGCCTTCTTGAGAGCAAGGGAGACGTCGGCGTCCATGCGGGAGCGGAGGTCCTTGACGGCCTTGGCGTTGTGGAGGGTCTGGCCCTGCTCGTGGGCGCTCCGGAGGGCCTGGTTGAGTCGGTCCAACTCCTTGAGCTCGTCCTTGACGGCCTCTACGTCCTCGAAGAACTTGTCGAGATTGACGCCGGTGGAACTGGGCGCGGTGGAGGACATCTCGATGACATGGTGGTCCGGCGAGGCTTGCTCCCCTCGGAAGCGAGAGAAGGAGCCGGAAAAGAGATCGTTCATCTTCTTCTTAATTAGATGTTAAAAAGAGAAAAATTAAGTCTCTGAATATAATCCAAATTTTAGAAGAGCTAGAGAAAGAAAGCTAAAGCTTAGATTTAGGAGAGGGGGAGGGGGTCTGGTCAAATGGGGTCTGCCGTCTGCCCGTTCAACCACTACAACTCTCTCTGGGTCAAGCAGTATTGGAGAGAGAGAGAAGTCAAATGGGTGGGAACGGACGTGGATGGATGACATGGCCATGGGGATTTATGGATTATTTTTTTTTCCTTTTTCCGTGTTTTTTTTTGTAAAGGGAAGGAGAGGAGGAAATTTACATCAGGGTCGAATGGGGTTGAATATTTGGAATGGAAGGTTCGTTATTGCGTCTGGGGTGAGAGATTTGTGCGCGGAAGAAATGTAAAATGCAGCTGGAAAACGCGTTCGCCGCGGGGGGGTTCTTTAACTTTCTTTTCTTTTCTTTTACTGTTAATGATTGATCTTGGGGGAAAACGGAAGGAAACGGAACTTGTTTAAAAGATTGAATAGGTGTAAATAAAGGAAAGACTTTGTCGCAATGGTTTAGGTGGATTTCTCCTATCTTCGTCACGCTGAAAAGAATAGATTAATTTAATTTAATTTGTTCACGGATTCAAAACGGAGAAAACAAACAAAAAGGAAATAATTACGCCAAGTGAACTCAAAACCAAGTGGATGTTTCAAAGTATTCTAATCAAGTCGTGGGCTGAGGTTGGAAATTCAACTTTTCACCGTCCAAATCCTTTTTTTTTTTTTTACAACTTTTGATACGTACGGGCGGTACGTGTGCTTGGAAGATGTCAAGAGGTAATTTTTTTTATAACTCTTGACACGTGCCAACACGTACTTGAAAGCTGACACATCAAAAATTGTAAAAAATTATAACAGAATTGTATGCGTGTATATTAGTCTTCTCTTCGAGCTGTGGAGCTAATATTTCGAACGATGCTTGAAGGACACCATTCGCTTTATAACGCAGATTTGTAGGAGTTTCCTACAAATATTTTGTGCTACAAAACCGACTCCAATGAAACCCATAAGCAAGTTTGATGAAGTACACGCAGCATGGGAAATACGTTATATACATTTAAACAGGAGAAATTCGCAAGTAAAAATATCAAATTGCACAAAGAATCATTAATACAACAAAAATAACTCGAATTTCTCTATTAAAAAATGGTCAGTCCATGTACATCATTCGGCAATTAATTAAATTCATATTTTGTAACCACTCTTATTATTTCAAGAAAAGAAAAAAAGAATTTAATTTCCTTTCCTACCTTCACTAGCCTTATCACAATTCCTATTGCTGTGAAAAATACAGTAAAACACTATACATTGCCAAAAGTTACAATACCAGTACACGATAAAATTTCAAGCTGATTGGAGCACACTAAGATAATATGGATACCCCTGGCATGTTCCTGAAGACCGACTCGCACCCTCCTGTTTTCCTGGGCCATCAGAGGATACAACTTTCCAATGCAAAACATAGTTCGATAGATCATATATCCCAGGAGAGAATACACAAATCTGAAGAGGAATTTCAGATGTGGACAAAGGCTTAAGTTGGATTCTGGTAGAGCTCGTCCCTGACCAAATGAATGGGGGGACACTCTCCACTGACAGTGACTTTCCAACTCGGGATCCAACGACATCAGATGTAACTTTAATGTCATTCACAACCGAAGCGTCGCGCCACCCTGCTTGGTCTCCAGAAGGATCAGTAGATACAGAGGTAGTTCCTTCACTTAAATGGCCACTAGAATTGATGGAATCAGATGTGTTAATGCGTACAGATGCAACAGCATCTGCTGAGTTGTAAATAATCATCCTTAAATTAATTTCGCAAAAGGAAGCAGAGAAGTCATGATATAGTGTATGAGGCCCATCCACTTGCCACGATATTGGGCTCGTACTTGAAGTACTATACATTAGAAAAAAGAAAAAAAAAAGTTACTACAATAAAATCTTAAAAAAGGAATAAGAATTAGTACTAACTGTAGATTTCTAATTAAAATCCAAAGTTTTGGTCTGGAACTTGCCTGCAGTAACATGCATGATGAGAAAAAAGATGAGGTGGATTGGAAACCCCTGGAGTGATGTTATCCTTCAATGGCCGAGAGATCAATATGAAGTCAACTGTGTTTGGGTCTCCCTGATCAATGCAAAAAAAAAAAAAAAGATTAAATAGTAAAGCAACAAACCAGCAAACAAAAGTGCACACGCTTCTAAACCTGGATCAGAAGCACTTAATCGGTAATGAAGAGAAACCTGAGGTTAGCTTTCAATCTGCAATTTTGTCATCTAGATTACATAAGACCTTTGAGTCTTAAGAGTTGCAAATCCTTAGACGAGACTAAGACCCTCAGGTTATTGAAGCAAATTTTACAGAGTAATAAAAAGGGAACTCAACTTGTGTGTGTGTGTGTTTTAAATGTTATTAAGGGGATATTTGGCAGTTCAGCAATAGTGAACCAGGTCCTTTTTTTTCAGTCATCTTTTTTTACCGTTTATTTTTTATTCTTTTATCCTTGCACAAGAATTACATGTGAACACTATTGCTAGAACAAATATAATGCAACCAAGATATGACAGGTCTATACTTCAACTAACGGATAATATAACCCTGATTACTAATCATGAAATGATTCAGATACCAATTGCAAGAGAACTACAGTGCTAGTGGCCTTAATCATACCAAATAAGAAACAATCTCAACAAGTGCATGTTGCACTGAAACATTAAACAAGACAGTATATAGCAAGAAAGTAATCAAGTGCACTTGGACATCAAAATAAGACATTATATGGCAAGAAAGCAATCAACCTGATGCGACAGTCCCTGGTGCAATCTTTCACAATGGTGAAAATCAGCCAGAGGTGAGCTACAAATGTCAAAAAGTGGTTCATTACTACCCTCAGGACCCAATCTTACATCACTTCCAAGAAGTGGGGAAAGGGTAGATATCTTGTCTTGGGAAGTTAATGACTTCCTACAACTCTGGTGACAAAAGATAATTTAATCAGCAATAATAATTAGTGGAAAGCAGTATTTTTTGTTAAAGAACAAAGCAACGGGATATGGCAAAACCAATTCTCACAAATTTATGCAAGAAAAAAAAATGCTGCCAAATGGCAGAGAAAGGGGCAATGCATGTAGCATAAAACCAGCAAGCTTAAGCATCCCAGTTTGCAATATTAACATGTGTCTCATAAAGAGCTCATGTAAGTATGAGTTATTTAAAATACGAAACCCAGAATATGTCATTTAGACCTTGCTAACTAGATTATGATTAGTGCAAGGTAAATTGAGGCTAGATTCATGTCATATGAGATAATTAGCCATGATGTATCTGATAATTAGATGAGTAAACCAAATCCTCCCCCCCCCCCCCCCCCCCCCTGGGCCCTCTCTCTAAAAAAATAGAAATCATTCCACAAGAAAGTGAAGCGAAAGGTGCATCTCTTGTACCAACCTTAAGCATGAAGAAACAAGACAATGCTTGACCAGCCATTAAAGATTGTGAAGGGAATGTGGTATCAACATGCTGAAGCAATGAGATTTCCCACTGGTGCCCGACAGATGATAACTGATGAACCTGAAAACTCTCTGAGCTAGTACTGTTGACAACATCCATGCGCACAAGGAACTCTTGCAATCTTGATGGACAAGGACTGATTTGGAATGATACGTCCAATGATGGTAATACCTGTTCAGGATTGAGTTAGAGTTTATTAGCTGTATAGGCAGTTTTTTTTTTTTTTGCAAAGTAATATAAATTTTATTAGAAAAAAGGAGAACCTAAAGTACACAGGTTGTATACTACAGGTCCACATAAAAATTTACAGTCTAAAATATAAAAAATCGCTAAGCCTAAAAGAGGAATAGGACACTTAAGGCAGCTACCCAGTTATATAATGATCTCAGAAATATAGATTTCAATGAAGAAAGCTCAAAACAAAATTTCTTTATACATAGTAAATATGAAGATAGTGCTTATCAAAGAGATATTTTATTCGCGGAGGATTACATATAATGCCAACACATCAAAACACTAAGATCTTTACAAGTAAATAAAAATAATCAGAATCATCTAAGAATGAACCTGAGTAAATTATCTTGACAAAACATAAAACTGCAACTCAATGTTATCAAGGGAACTTGGTAATTATCAGTCGCGGTAACTATCAGCCCCAAAACTTACTTTCCTAATTCAAGCTTCCCTACACTAAAAAAAAAAGAAAAAAAAAGTGAATCAAATCATGCATTCCATCTTTCAGAGAGCACACACCTGCAAATCATAATGCATGCGCAAAGTGCGGTATTTAATGATGCTCGATATATCTGCCATCTCATAATATACAGTTATGTACAAGGAAATGTATCCAGGAACGGCAGCTCGAAGCCAAAGAGGCCACAATAAGGGTGTTTTCCCTTGAATTAAAGTTTCCTGAAAGACAGACAAATATGATCCATAAAACCAAAGTTGTCACCAAATGTATTCTATTACCAAAGACAATGCATAATGGAAACATTCATCACTGACCTTGGGAAACAAAAACACAGTCTCAGACAAATTATTAGAACTAGCACGTACACCACTTTGCTCAGAATCTGTCTTCTTTTCTAAGCAAGAAGGAAACTCTGTTTTCAAATTTTCCTGATCCCCAATGTTCAGGAATCTAGGATGACTAATCTTCATTTTCAGATTCTGCCAAAAGATCAAATGAGTAAGCATAATATACACACCAAAACATGCAGCCAGATCAGTTAGCCCCAGCCTGAGACATAGGCAAGTATAGCTACATTTGTTGTTCAAAGAAATGCATGCCCTTGTAGCCAAATTAAGCTTATGGAAAAGTGCAATAAAACAACAAAAATTTGAATGCACACATGAATGGCCACAACAATGTCAACAGATATATTTCCTTGAACACTCAAGGTAAGCACAGATACAAGATACATGTTATGGTAAGGACAGTGAATTCCAATTATCATACCTGCAGAGTAAATTCTGATTGGTTCCTCAACTCCAAAACAAGATGCCGTATATCTCCTGCATAAGCCTTTTCAGGTAGCGAATGAATGAAGCCCTCAAGCTTGGGTAGACTCTGGACATTTAGGAAAAATAGAAAAAAAAAAAAAAAAAAAAAAAAAACGAAAAAGTTGCTCTTACTTAGTCTACATTGCAAGTACTAGAGAGAAAAGGGGGGGGGGGCGGGGGGGGGGGAATGGGGGAAGGGAGGACTGAAGAGCGTGCACCTTGATCACTATAAACTTCAGGTTGTCACGGGGAGAATGCTTAGCTTTCCTTCTTCCCTTTGTATTTTTTTTCTTCATATGGTTAGAGTCAAAGTTGTGAAGACCAACTACTGAACCAGACAATTTCCACCTAACACCAACAATTTGTAGGATACCTTCGACTTTTGGAGTAACTGTTAGTTGTACCTGACAAAAAATAGACACTTGACATATTGTTCAAACAAGTATAACTAGTTTCAATTCAAAATATGTTTTAAGCAGTTCATTCCCCGCCAAAAAAAAATGTAAGATTCCTTGATCAATCCCATAAGGCTGAGTTTGAGCAACTCCATATTTGAAGAAGAAGAAGTGTCTTAAAGTTTTGGAGAAAAATCAGAACTAATTTGAAATTTTTTTTTTTTAAATCATTAAAGCTTTGCAATTGTTAAAGCCTTTTAAAATAAGTTTCAATAAGAATCAGAACTATTTATATCTAGGACATGCTTATTTTTTACTTATTTTACAAAGAGCTGCAAAGCCAGCTGTAGAGTCCAATTCTTGATTGATCAATGCACCCTGTTATCACAATTTCTTCATATTCGTCTGTTTTAGTTTGGAATGTGTTGAAGTTACACTCCCACTGTTTGACTAGCTCAAATAGTAAAACCCAGTCGATTACATCATTCATCACTCCTAATTCCAAATCTGCGTGTATTGTTTTATTTAAGGGAAGTGTCACATCAATCTGGCAATAGAGCATATTTAAGTTAAGATGAACATACAAACATCTAAAAGCATTTAAAAAGGAAGAACGAAAAAGAAAAAAGAAATTACAATAACCTTCACACCAACCACTAAGCACCAGTAATTGCAATAAGATTTAGGAAATTCTGGTAGTATAATTACAAGGGGACCCACGTCTAGTACAATGGTAAAAGTCTTGAGCTGTCATGCGCAATTGCATGGTTTCAATTCTAAAGAGCAGACTCTTCAAGCAAACTGATGAATGTAAGCACTTAGTACAGTATCCAAATAACTCCCTCTCCCAGGCCGCCACTTTGGTGGGGCCAAAACTAGACAATGACTTTCTACAGTAGCAAGATTAAAATAAATAAAAATATTTGAACAGAAATGAGATTTTCATGCATTTATTCAATTGTTCACATCAGCCACTCACCACAGTTGTTTCACCCCCTAATAACAAAACGTCAACCTCAGACGAAGTAAATGAAGAATTTTCAGAGCTCATATCCCTGCATTATCAAGCAGAGATCCACCTTAGTAATTGCAGACACAATGAGGTATGAGAAAACCACCACAGCAATATGCTAACCTTAGATGTAAAAATTCAGCGACATACCTATTGGTGGTAAAATTTATAAAGTCATCATCATTTTGAAGCTCTGCAGTTGAGCTACTCGCATCTGCACCAACAATGAGAAAACTATTGGCTCCATTTGTTAATGCTTTTAAGAGGGTGCTTTTTGTTTTTTCAAACAAAGCCATAGCTTTTCTGACAAATAAAGATACTTTGGACAATGAAAAAACATAAATGATATATCTAAATAAGAACTGATAGTAACTAACCAGATTCCATTTCATCAGATCTTACATAAAGCTCACATATCAGGGAAACACTGGAGATGGAAATAGGGATTTGCAGTGGGTTTTTGAATTCAAGATCCACCTTCACTGCTTCTGCAAATGGTTGAATATCAATATATCAAAAACCAAAAAAATAAAGGAAAAAAAATTGGGTTTGCTAGAAGCTGGCATTGACAGGTGGCAGCCACACAGATAGATCCGACGGCCATATGGTGACTGCCACTAGACATTTCCGATGATCACACGGTGACCACCGCCATACTGTTCCAGCAACCAGCCGCAACACATATGACACTCGAGAAAATAATCAACAAAAACCTTTTTATGTTTTTCATTTTGTGTTTTGAAAAGTGTTTCAGAAAATGAAAAAATAAAATCTATTTTTTGTGAGGGTTACTTTTGAAAACTTGTTTGGATAATAATTTTTGAAAAAAGTTTCCCGTTTTCAAGAAGCGAAAATCGTTTTTGAAAACAGTTGCCAAATAGTTTGCCACTTTCCAAAAGTAATGCACACCATTATATAATTACCTTTATTTCAAGTAGAATAGAATGAAAAATAAATAAAGGACCCCTAGTGTAAGGAATGCATGGACTTTTTATTTGGAGTGGAAGCAATAATTGATGTTCCCCCAAAAAGTTAGATTTACAAAGATGGACAAACAAATGGGACAAAGGGAGTACATGTCCGTGTTTTATGGCCCCTCTTCCACCTGATCTCTATAGCCCAGGGGCACAAAATTGGTAGTTTGCCCTTAAATGTTGCACAACAATAATTAAAAAGTAATATGATGCTACTTCATTTATTAATTAATATGATGTGACATTGTTTGATAATGCAACTCCATACAAAATTATATCACCTTCATACCTCCTGCCACACAAACATTTGATTCCATGTACTTTTTGGGGATAACCTTTGATTGCAAGTCCAACCAGTTAGTCCTGGCAGTGGACAACGATGGAATCATGTCCTCCTCTAAAGAGTGCCACAAACTTTCTCCAACGGTAGCCTGGAATGTTTAAAATCAACAATGACATCAACTACCAGCCGCCCATCAACTAAAGTCAAAAACCACTTTAAAAATGCCATATTTAAGATAACAAGTGGACCAACAAGTGACTTTTTTTTTTTTTGATAAGTAAATTCTCATTAAAAGCACAAAGCGCAACCCTGGTACACAGAAAATATACAAGAGAAACACCTAATTAGGAGAAGAGAAAAGTAGAAGGAATTCATTATAACTAAGCACTAAGGGAGCTAAATAAGCAGCTGTCCAAGAAGTGTGACTTCTCTTACAAAAAATCATTATATAAGCATCTATTAGGGGTGTACAAGTAAGACGGTTATTAACCGCAACTACAATTGCATAACCGCGTTGGGCGGTTGCGATTAATGGTTTTAGGAGTAGACAGAAGCGGTTAATAACCGGTAACCAGTTTATAATATATATTATTATATATATATTAAATCTAATAATATAACAAAATGACGCTTTGGTATAGGGTTTGAGGGTTTCTATTAGTCTTCATTCCTCACTTTCTCTTCTCATTCACGAATCACGCCGCATCTGGGTCAGACTCTCACTCTCGTCTCTCATGCTCTCAACAGTCAACCCAATCCATTCTGCTTCCATCGCTCCCTCTCTTTCTCACTCCTTCAACACCAACGCCCAAGTCTTTGGCTTCAACGAGAATGACTGGGCTGTCGACGTCGACCACCGCTCCAATCACGAAAGGCATCTCTCTCTTTCAACGCACAACGAGAGGTGGAGGAGACTCTCCCAAAGGTAGCAAAGATTTTGGAGGGTTCATCGCACTTGTGGGTTCTTTCAGATTTGGTTTCTCTTCATTTTCTTTCGATTAGTATTTTGAAAATTTTGTGAGTGGGTTTTATAAGCAAAGCTTCTATCATAAGAGTCTTGGATTGGATTTTTGCGTTGCTCAAGAAAAAACATCCTATTGTGTCTTTGTTGTTTGTGTTCGTGGTTCAAAGTTTTTTTTTTGATAAGTAGAAATTTTATAAAAAGCGCAAAGCGCAGCCCTGGTACACAGGAAGTATACAAGGGTTAAGACTCATTACAAGAAGAGAAAAGAACAAGGAAGTCAGAAAAGCTTATCGCTAAATGAGCTAGATAAGCAGCTGTCCAAGAGAAAAGGGTGAAAAAGAAAAAAGACTTGAGTTCTTCGAGCGTTCTTTCTTGATCCTCAAACGTTCTGTCGTTCCGCTCCCTCCACAGGCACCACATGAGGCAAGAAGGCACCATCTTCCAAACAACAGCGTTACGAGAGCGCCCGCCCGTCCACCAACAAGCGAATAAGTCGACCACCCGAAGAGGCATAACCCAAGACAACCCAAATCGACTGAAGATGGCAGTCCATAAGGCTTGGGCAATATCACAATGAATAAGCAGATGATCCACAGACTCCCCATCCCTTTTGCACAAGCAGCATCTATTTACCACAATGACTTGTCGCTTTCTGAGATTGTCCAAAGTAAGAATTTTCCCTTGAGCTGCCGACCACCCAAAAAAAGCCACCTTCAAAGGAACTTTGGTCCGCCAAATACTCTTCCAAGGGAAAGAGACAGCATCCTTGCAAACAAGGGCTTTGTAGAACGAGCGAACATCAAACTTTCCTTTGCGAGAAGGAGTCCACCAAAGCTTATCTTCTCCTACCCTACTCCTACTAGAGGAGTACAATAAGGAGTAGAAAGAAGCAAAGACAACTACCTCCCAATCATGCGCCGCTCGCAGAAAGCTGACATCCCACTGAAGGGAGCCACTAGAGAAGTCCATGTGATCAGCAACACAAGCAGCCCTATCTCCGGATAAGCCATAAAGGACGGGGAATGCTTCCTTGAGGGCCAACTCGCCACACCACACGTCATCCCAGAATCTGATCTTGGACCCGGTTCCCAGCTTGAATCTGGTGAAGCTAACAAAAGAACTCCAGCCCTTCCTGATATTCTTCCAAAGCCCCACTCAGCGGCCCAGAAGAAGCAAAGAAGTCCACCCACCCCAAGAACTACCATATTTAGCATCTATAGCAATTCTCCACCAAGCCTCTTGCTCGTGCGCATAACGCCACAACCACTTCCCTAATAGAGCTTTATTGAAAACCCTCAAGTTTCGAATCCCCAACCCTCCCTCAGGAATAGGAGAGCAAACCTTGGACCAGCTAATCAAATGAAACTTGAATTCATCGCCTATGCCGCCCAAAGGAGTCGCGTTGGAGCTTCTCTATGCGATTAGCCACACTGACAGGGATAGGGAAGAGGGATAAAGGTAAGTAGGAAGATTGGAAAGAGTGCTCTTGATAAGGGTAACTCTCCCACCCTTAGACAGATACAACCGTTTCCAACCTGCCAGACGCTGCTCCATCTTTTCAAGAACCCCGTCCCAAATAGACTTGGCCTTAAAGCAAGCACCAAAGGGAAAGACCAAGGTATTTCAGGGGTAAAGAGGAAACCCCACACTCCATAATGCCAGCCAGCTCATCCACATTATCCACATCACCCACAGGAACCAAAACTGACTTTGCCAAATTGATCTTTAACCCCGAGACAGCTTCGAAACATAAAAGAACCATCCTCAAGAAGCGAAGATGATCAGGGTTGGCTTCGCAGAAAACCAAAGTGTCGTCCGCAAATAACAGATGAGAGATAATAACCTCTTCAGAAAGCCTAGAGCCCATAGAGAAACCTGACAGAAAACCCCTGTCAATAGAAGAAGATAACATTCTGCTTAAGGCCTCCATGACGATAACAAACAGAAGAGGAGACAATGGGTCGTGGTTCAAAGTTGTGTGGGGCTTGTAATCTTAGCTATTTTTGTAAATGGATTTGGGTTATGAACCTCAAGTTATGGGATTTTGGTTCAAGTTTTGTGGGTCTAATGTTGGTTTTGCATTGGGGATTCTAGGGTTTGCTTTGCTTATGGCAGTTCTTTTACTTTTCTTAATTCGGTTTCAGTGGGATTTTACTTTAACCTTGTCTTCTTGTGTTTTTCTTTAGCAGCGCAACCTCAATCCAATTTTCTGCTACAATTTAGCCGTCTCTCTCTCACTCCCTCTCCTTCGTAGGGTCAGATAAAGCTTGAGATGAGATAAGAATCAGGCAATTGCCTCTTTTTTATAAATTATGGCAAAACTTGACTAAACCCCCATAAACTTTTATCGCTTTTGCAATCTCACTCCCTCCCCCAGGTTAAGGTTTGGGGTTAAATCCTAATTGAGGACGTAAAAATTACCAAAATACCCTTGTTTTACTTTTCTTTTTTAAAAAATTAATTAAAATTTAAAGGTAATTTTGTAATTTCATAAAGTTTACAAGAGTATAAAGGTCATTTCATCATTTGACTGTCTAATTTAACCCCAAACCCTAACGGAAAAGGTGAAATTGCAAAAAATTGAAAGTTGGATCCACTAAATTGAGAGTTTTTTTAACTTTGGGGTGAGATTGCAAAAGCAATTTAAGTTAGAGGGATTAAGTGAAGTTTTCCCTATAAATTATCTTAGACCAAGAAAAACAAAAGACACCAAAAAGCCCTAAAAAGAGGCTCAAAGAAGGACCAAAATACTAAAATATGCCCAAAAGACCCATTACTTGATAGGCCGTTAGCGGTTGCAGTTTGGACGTCAATAACTGCATAACTGCCGGTAAGTGGTTAACCGCTAACTACCCTAGCAAGCCGGTTGCGGTTATTTAAAAGTGATAACCACCTAAGGCAATTGAGGTTACCGTTGAGAGGAAATAACCGCAACTATTTGTACACCCTTAAACTATCAATAACTTTCTCTCTTTTTTTTCTTTTTTTTTTTTTGGATAAGTAAATGAGATTTTATTAAAAAAGCACAAAGGCGTCACTCGGGTACACAAGAAGTATACAAGAGTAACATTTAGCAGGGACAAGAAAGAAAAACAACAAAATCAAGAAAATTAGGCACATTAATATAGTCTAAAACAATTGTCCAGTGGTAATAAAGTATTGAAGAAGAGAGACTTTAATTCTATCATTGTCCTCTCGCAATTGTCAAAATTTTATCATTTTTCTCTCTCCAAAGACACCACATTAGGCAAGACAAAATCCACACTACCGCACTCTGAAGACTGCCACCCATCCCTCTTCAACGAGCAAAAAGGTTTACTACTCTTTTTGGCATAACCCAAGCTAACCCAATGCGGCTAAAAAAGGCATTCCATACGGTCATAGCCATCTCACAGTGTAAAGATGATCTACAGACTCTTCACTTCTCTTACACACAACACAAATTAACCATTAAGACACCACTTCCTAAGGTAATCCATTGTGAGGGTTTTCCCGAGGGCCGCTAACAAAACGAAAAATGCACCTCTTGTGAGGACCTAATTCCTCTAAATACTCTTCCAAGGAAAAGTATTGCTCTCATGGGGAACAAAGACATTTTAGAATGATCTAACGTCGAGCAACCCTCTCTTGAAAGGGCCCAACAAAGCTTACCTTCACCTCCACATCTCAACTAACGGAGTATAATAAATTGAAAAACAAAGCAAAGACATCCACATTGCAATCGTGAGCCGCTCTAATAAAGCTTACATTCTATCGATAAGAATAATTAGACAACTCAAGTGATCCACCACAAAAGCATCCTTAACGCAAGCAATACTAAACAAATTTGAAAAAGGTTTTTAAGGGTCTAATTCCCGCACTACATGTCATGTCAAAATCTAATCTTGAAGTCATCACCCATCACAAATCTGGCATGACAAGATAAGACTCCCCAGCCCTTCCTAATATTTTTCCATAATCCCACCTCATGCGATCCATGAACCTCATTAGAACACCAGTCACCCCAAGGGCTTCCATATCTAAACTCCACTACGACCCTCCATAAGCCTTCTCTCTCATCTAAATAGCGCCATAGCCACTTTCCCAAAAGAGTACGAGTGAACAAAAGCAAGTTTTGGACCACCAACCCTCCCTTAGAGATCAGTGAACTAGACCAACTTACCAAGTGAAATTTGAACTCTTCACCAAGCCCACCCCATAAGAAATCCCGTTGTAACTTCTCTATACAATTGGCAACACCAAAGGGAAGGGAAAGAGAGACATGAAGTATGTAGGCAAATTGAAAAGGGGTGGCGGGAAGCATTTTCCAAAAAACCAAAAAAATATAAATCTACATGTCAACATTACTAGAACATAATTCAACTTACAGCTGCAGGTGATGCATAAGTTCGATGATCTTCAAAAACAACCTTAAGTGAAGAGAAGTTGACCTTGGGCAACTGAAGTTTCAATACCTCAAATGTTTTACCTGTTTTCTACATTACCCAAGTAAAAAAAATGTCACAATTCAGCAAAGCTCACAAAGATATGAAAAAGAACAGGTTAATGTTCGAATGGCTGATAGTGATCAATGAAATGCATAAAGTGCTAAACTTTAAATTCATTAAATAAATAAAATAATTTTTTTATACAATTTTTTGGATAAGCAAATACAACTCACACATCCATTTTGGGATTGAACCTGTGACCTTACCTTCCAACTTTAATTGAATGAGGGGAGCAAAGACCATTGGCTTCTTTTTTCCATTTTTCAACAAAGCAGAAATAGTAGTAGTTGCTTTAGCCTAGAAGGTTTTTGCCTATTTCTAATCAGGATCTTCATGGGTATTGTTTCTCCTATTTCCTATTTCCTAAATAGATACATTTTCCAATAAGGAGTTCCAGTTTCCTATTTCTCAAGCCTCTCAAACCAGTCTTCAATGGGCTCGAGGGTCAAGCTCAAACCCAGTTGAACCAGGCAGGTTGGCAAAATACAGGTAACTTTGTCAACTCTAAGAACCTTGTAACTCTGTATATGCCTATGGGCTTAACACAAATAGCACTTCCTCTCCCATAAGAATGGGTTGGAGGCTGAAGTTTTAAGGTCACCTACTGGATGCGCGTAACATACTGGAGAAAAAAAGTTCATAAAGAATGATAACTAGAATACGACTCACCTGAACAATTTGAAGAAAGTCCCTCAAGAAAAACTCCTGTGTCATCTTGGACTGATGACTACAGGCCAGGACTTCCAACATATGTTTGACAGCCAGATCGTACATCCCAAGAATAGCATACCACCTAGACCAAACAAGTTTTATAAAGAGCACATACCACAACTCATGAAGATTATGAATGCACCAAGTCTGTGAAGCTTACTGTCCAATATGGTAATGAACGTGATCTTTGATATGGCCCCATGTAATTCCTTCAAAAACAGAAACAGCACTTCTGTATGTGCGAATTGCATGTTTAATCTGGAAAACACAAGGACGAAGCATTATCAAGGAGATTGAACATTTAGCAAGCTATGCTACCATTTCCCATATCTTCGTAAGATAGATACCTGATCGCATTTTTTGTAGCGATCACCAGAAAGAACAAGATGAAACCCAAACTTGCGTAACATAGGAGGTTTTGACAACAAATAGCAATAAGATGCTTGCTCAAGCATTACAGCTGAATGCAAAGGCTCCTAAGAAAAGAAAGTTATGAAGTTATTACTAGCAGAAAATAAATTTCTCATTCAATGTTATTTTGAATAAGACTTCACACTATTACCTCACCACAAATACGAAAGTAGACACTGGCAGCATCTGTATACTGATCTCTTGTCTTCAACATTTCTACCCACCAAAGACCACACCTTGTCGCATTTTGCTGACCAGATGGCCCAATTTTCTGCAATGGATATCAATTTAATGTCATGAACATCCATCAAGGCCCAAACAAGAAGAGAAAAACTTGCAACAACATGTATGTACAAAAGCAGCCTCATAGAATGGCAGTCAAACAAAAAATCTACCAGGGTAATGCCAAGTTTGCAACATAACCTTAGGGGTATGAAACAAAAGACTTTTGACCTGATGACCTTCAATTTAAATTCACATTGAAGGTAAAAAGCATCCTCTAATCGATATTCTTTAGAGCATACTTTTCTACAAAAAGAATTGTTGTGATGGAGGAGGAATATGCAATGTATTAAAAAAAAAACAATTATTGTTGCTCTCCAATTCCAAGTAGTATAAAGCAATAACAAACTACACATACTAAATAGGTACTAAATGCATTTTCCATGCAATACTCTGCTTCCTTTCTTGATTGATCCAACATGAAGAATGTAAGACCCATCATTTCCTGCAAGAACAAGAGAGAAATCAAGAATGTTAAATGGGGAAATCTTTTAAACAAGATAATACAATCAGTGACACAATCAAAGAAACAATCAAACAAAACTTCTAGCAAAACCAGAAAACAAGTAAAATAACCGCACGGGCCGCAAAAGCATGCCCCAAGGATAACAAAACCCAACTTTTACTAGGACCGACAATTTTTGCACAATCCATGAACTTGACACAAATCCAACACGAAATTAGCGGGTTGGGGTTGATAGTTTAACCCGTTTAATTAAATGAGTCGGGTTAGGATTGATCTATATAGTTTTATACTTATGCCTCAACATAACCTGAACCCAACATGAATTGCCACCCCTAACTTTTAGGGCTAAAACACCAAAAGAGGTTCAACAATATGGCTAATCTGATATATTTCAAGTATATTTGATCATTAGGCTTCTCATACATAGTTTTTTAAAAGAAGAAGAAAAGAAAAGAAATACTCGTGAAATATAAATCACTCTAGAGTAACACAAATGACATATCCTCAAGTTGTCAATGCCCATGTCCAAACCAACACCACATGAAGCTAGCCAAATTTCTTGTAAATGCAGTTGCATACTCATTGGTGCAGCTAAGAAGACAATCATTATGGTTAGGTTAACTTAATCAAATTAGAAAAAGGGAGAAACAAATAAAGAGATATTGTGTGCTCTAATATACTTGGATTTGTAAACAAAAATAAGAAAGTATTTTATATCTCCTACATGTGGAGCGTGAACTGCTATAAGAAAGGATTTTGATGATGTCTATCCAAAGGCTCAACTTTGTGTAATAGATTTTTCATTTTTTTATGGGTTGTAGTTGGCAAAGTTCTCTTGGGAATAGTATTTGGTCAACTTTGTTAAGCAAAATAGACAAACTAGTTCTGCTTCAAATATTTTTTTCCTCTTCCTCAGCCCAATTTGATGGACCCATCCTCCATGTGGAAGTGAAGGATAATAAAAAATGAATAATCATCGTATTGATTTACTTTATGTGCTTGTTCATATCATTGGTGCCCACGAGATTCGGACTTAAGTTCACAAGCCAAGGAGATGATTGCAAGGGTTTGAAGTGTGAGGAAAGGAACCCAACATAACAAGGAAGAAATGCAAAAATTGTTGGTTGATATAAAAGCAAAAATACTCAAATCTTTTTATTTTATAAGTGAGTAAAAATATCATTAGAAGCGTAAGGCGCCCCTAAATACACCGGGAGTATACAAATGGAACACCAAAAAAAGAAAACTCAACCAAAACCAACCACAAACACCCAAAAGAATTAAACTACAACAAGGCACCCCCCAAACAAACACCCGCAAAAGACCCAACACTACATCACCCAGCCAAAACCACCCTCTTGCCTTTACCCCGGTTAGAACAGTCGCCTCTACCATCAAAACTAATAGAGCATTCCAAATTTTAAGCTCTCTCCTACCTTTTGGTTTAGAGGGAGAAGTCAGGACCTCATGATGTTATTCCTTATTAAGAACTGTCAAGAGTTCCAAGAGCTTTTTCTCATTACCCTCTCAAGAGATCCACAAAAAAGGGAAGATCTCCTTCGCACATTGCACTGTCTTGGAGTAACCGCCATCACCAGGAAGTTTATCCACACCATCCATAAAACCCAAAGCCCTATCCAACTCATCCCCCATACTAGACTCTCTCTCTTGTTGTTCACCCAGTTCTGGAAACAAAGGGGAAGTCGCTACCAACCACGACAAAAGCTAAGAAAGGGGAGGCCTTGGATTCACCAGAACCTAACCAACAGACCAAACAACATCCCTCAAGGAAAAAGGAAGTTGAAAGAAATCAGATACCATACTTGGCAAAATCTAGGGGAAACGCCCACCGGCCTTGGCGGGAACAAAAGAAAACCTCCAGCAATATCAGACCTTGCCATAGCAAGCCCAACCAAACAGAGCACGACTGAAGAAGACGTGAGAACCATAACAGCCTCCAATGTGACCTCCAACAAACCATTAGACTCCACTGGGGTGCTCAAGCCGAAAACCCAAGGCAGGACAAGCGAAGCACTGATCATCGACAAGGTCTCTACAAGAAGACCAACATCCATCTTCGAATCCCTCTTGGCCTTGGATTTATGATTATAGAACTTCAATGGCTTCTGAGTTAGACCCCTATCTGCCAACGAGTTAAAGGAACTCTTACCTACTAGCGAACATGGCCTCAGCGATGTCTAGCACTTATCTAAGAGCTGCGACCAAGGCGAAGCAGACCCATCATACTAGAAGCCACCAGTCTCAAACATCGTGTCCAGAGAAACACACCTGTCTACCATAACCTCCAATGACACCTCTGAACCCACACCAGAACCCGTTAAAGGCCTAAGACCTGTGTCAGAACCCTATAAAGGCCCGAGGCCTGAGTCTGCAGAAGCTAAAGACCCCAAGCCAGTGACTAAGTTCACAGAATTAAACCTCTTGTCAGTGGGCTTGAACATCAACTGGCCAGCCCCAACCCGCACATGAAATCCTTTCTTACGATGTTTGGACTTCTAACCCATCTTCTGGCCCAACTTCTGACCCAGCCCAAACGCCTTCATCCCTTCGACCCCACACCCAAGGGCCCGAACCACTTCTTGATCTGAACCAATTGACTTTTCCATAATCGAAGGATCTGGAAGCCATTTGCGTCATCCTCTGCAGCACAATGCTCAGTCAGTCGAACCTCAAACAGAGTGGCCTCAATCACTATGTCTGTTTTCTTCAGGATGGTTCTTGTCCAGCGGCCCAAATGGCTCTTCTCTAGATCGAAGCAGTTCACCATCAATCTTACCACCTCGATGTCTTTTGATACCTCCAACGGGGTGTGATCAAAGCCTCGTGCAATTACTGTCTGATCCAAAGACCCAATCTTCTTAACAAAAGAGCTTCCCACCAAGCACACCACCTCCGCGATGGTATCTCACCACCCACGAAAGACCTTACACCCGGCCCAGACCCATCTTTCTTCCCCAATAAAGAGAGATCACCAAACAGCGTTCCCAGCATCACAGCGGATGAACCAAGCATGTACTCAAAATATACCTTCACCTTGCTCATTTTGGCGGCAAAGTGGCTCCATCCCCACCCTTCTCAACCCTCAGATACCATAATAAGACCTCTCCGGCCACCCACCGCGTACACCGCTACCTCCAAAAACCGGCCAAACATATTTGAACCTCTTTGAACAATTGTCACTTTCAAGCCCTCCCCAAATGACTTGATGAAGTCTTTTGAATTAGAGTCGCACACCAACTCCTCCATCGTATAAGACAACCAACCATAACACAAAGACCCCAAAAACGCAACATGAGAATTACCTCTCTGCCTTTCCTCCAGACAAAGAATTGAGGACCCTTCCCTGAGCTTTTTGGCCTCCACAACAAAACGACACAAAAAGACCATCTCCAACAAGACCACCCCAAATTGCACTGAGAACTACATCCTCAAAGCACAAGGACCTAATGCACTGATACTCGAAAGGCCAAACCTAAAGTCTAGCGCGATGCGCCACCACTAGGAAGGAAAATCCAGAAAAAACAAGAACGAAAGAAGGAGAAACTCTGAGAAAGAAGGAAAAGAGGAAGATTGAAAACAAACTAAACCTAAAAACTAGCAGAACGTGCTACCACTAGCATAGGGAGCAAGGGAGAGAGTGAAAAGGAGAGAATGGCTTAGTAGTTTTTGAGAAAGGTAGGAGGGAGCTTAAAAATTTGGAGTGCTCTATCAATTTTGATGGTAGAGGCGTCTGCTTGTGACGGATTTAAGGCAAGAGGGTGGTTTCGGCTGAGTGATATAGCGTTGGGTCTTTTGCAGGTATTTGTATGGGTTGCCTTGCCATGTTGTAATTTAGTTCTTTTGGGCGTTTGCAACTGGTTTGGTTGGGTTCTTTTTGTTTTTTTCTTTTTTTGTGTTCCTTTTGTATACTCTCGGTATACTTATAGGAACCTTACGCTTTTAATGATATTTCATCTTACTTATCAAAAAAAAAAGTTTTTGAGAAAGGTCGGATTTTGGTGATCTTCTATTTAAAGCTCAATACTTTCCAGGAGAAAATCATTTCAAGAAAAATACAATCCAATGTGATAACCCTTGCATCATTTTATACAAAAGGCCACATGCGTGGTATGCAAACAATCACCTTACACAAACAGAACCATTTTTGTTTATAAAATCAAGGCTTTTGAAGGAACACACCAAACCTGCCCCCAGGCTAGCCCCCAAGAAAGACAACACTCAGAAGTCACTTACGTAACCCTACAAGACGATTATTGAAATGACTAAAAGACACAGCAATGATAAATCAAAGATTTGAAACTACCTGCACGCCAGCATACCGCTTCCAGGCTTTGTCAAGCTTGTAATCTGTGGAAATTAGACGATAATTCGACAATGCAAGCTCATAATCCCGTAACATGAAGGCATAGTCACCCAAAACCCTAATTTGAGACTCAATGGAGCTAAACGTATACCTTCAACAGTAAATATAAAACTAAATTAGAAAAACACAGCAAGAGAAATGAGAAGCAAGCAAAGGCAGGTGATAAAATATTTGTACAGCATACATAGGGCCATCAGGGGAATCTGCCACATCTTCTTTCCCTTTTCTCCACCATAAGTTTTTTATTTGGTTTCTAAGACCTTTTCTCGTAGCAGAAACCTAATCACAATAGAACATGAAGCAAAGAAGAGCAACACAACAAACTTTAGAGCAATCATATATGGGAAAGTACAAGATTTCCATCATGTATGAACTCAAGAACTCACTATACAATACCTGCTGATTCAGCAAACGTATTTTTTGCTCCATGTAAGGAATGATGTGTTTAGATGATAAGTCTTGCATGAGATCTTTTAACTGTTCCCAGTTTGTTCAAATAGGTTCCACAGTCAATCTTTCTCACGTAAGCAAATATTTGGATAATCAACTTAAATAACTTTTTTGAAAAATCCGCTATAATGATGAGAAGTGATTACCTCATTAAAGTCATCAATGTTAAGGAAGCAACCAAGACACTGACTAGGTGAAGGATCAGATTTCTGTCACAGAAGTACATGAGACTATGGCCTTAACATTACTGCCTTCATAAAATAATGAAAAACCACAGAATATCATCTCCTAAATAAGAGGTCAAGACAAAACAAATTACTTCAGTAAAGCAACTTACATAAGGAGCCCAAGGATTCTCTGGACGTTCAACCAGCCCATGGGGAGAAGAATTGATGCAAAGTAATTGACAGTCATTGGAACCAAATGTACTCCTCATTTCTGTTAAAATCTTAGCTGCTCTGTGGGGGGAAAAATAATAAAACTCAAATAAGTGGCGTAATACAAATAAGCAGCACAGTTTATCTCAAAAAGGAAAGTTAAACTACCAATATTATACACTGAAATTAACAGCTAAACCAATGGGTATATGTGATGGAGTAGACACAACAGCATTATCAACGGTTTGAAAAGCAGCCACAACTTGCAATAGTATAAAAATCCGTCCTTAAAATGTCCACCTAAATTAGGTCTTCTCATTAAGACATTGAGTCAAGTCTTAGTGTGAAACTGAGAAATTTAACTTCCTATCAAAATGCAAAACAAAATAGGTGACTGTGTCTCAGGTCAAGAGTCAAACATCTTCATACAGTGATACAATAGATAAACTCAAGGCACCTTAGAAAAAACGATTTCAAATTATCCAATTTCCTAAATCAGCTCTATTTCAACATTGTCATACTCGTATGCCCAAAACATTTTTTTTATACAAGTAACTAAATTCAATCTTATAAAAAGTGGAGAGGGGCAAAACATAAATTACTAGCTTTACTAAATCCCGGCTTTAGGTTTGGAAGTTCGCCTCATTTTGAAATCGTGTTATACAGAACACAAAATACTAGCCAATTAGGTATTTTTCTTACCTAAATTACTAAGTTCTGCATAGGTATACATAAAGTTATATGCTTTCCATGTTCTAACTAGTACAAATCACTAGTATAATCTCATTAAACATTGTCTAATACTTTCTAACATAAAAATAAAATAAAAGGAGAGAACCAGTATACTTCTCTTGAGTGCTATCTTGATTATCGTGCACCAATAAATAATGCTTCAAGATCTTCGGGTCCATTGCACCATCATTAAAAAGAGAAGGCAATTTGTTGGTATTAAAGAGATCAACAAATCTGTTAATAGGCTGTTCATCCTTCGAAGAAACAACTAAAAGGCCTGCAATTTGGAGAATGAAGTTTTATATGCACCAAATAATAAAACATAAGGAATATAGAAAGTTTTGAAAAACTGTCTTCCAATTCTTTCTTCTTTTTTTGTTTTCTTTTTCTTTTTTTTTTTTTGGATAAGAAACGGTCATCCAATTCATAGAAAGGACTAGAACCGTTACGCCTTAGAATTAGATAGGAGAAAAGGAACAAAACATTATAACACGTTTAAAACACTTACATGCCACGGGATGGTCAAAAGCTTCATGGTCCGAAAAAGACATGGTCCGTATGAGCTCTTTATTGAAATACTCAAACCATGAGGGTTGAATTTCAGATTCAGAGCCTGCAAAGGGAAGCCATCATTTATAAAAATCTAACACAACAACGGATGTTCACCAAACCTGCTATCCTGAAAAACTATTACAGTTCATCCATATGCTAATTAATCATACAAGTAAAATACTATAATCAAAGTATTGACTAAAGACACAATAACCTGTACTGAATAATTTCAACAACAATAAAAAGAAACGAGGCACAAGACAACTGCTAAAAGCAAAAGGCCCAAAAGAAATCAGCCACAGTAAATTGCCATGCAGGAGTTTATAAATTGACTATGTCCATTCACATGATTCTTCTAATCGGAAGCTGCTACTGGGATTCTCTAATATGAGTATACTTACTGGTGAGTAGATTACTAATGTGAGGGGGGTCCGAACACAAGTCATCTTTCTCCCCAGCCTGAGTAATAAGCTGTTTCAATCGCTCTTTTGCTACCTAGTTGTACAAATACACAATTTCAGACAGGTACAACTCAATATACTGATAAAGAGAATATTATCATGTTTTTGCAATTAAAGATGCAAAATGCTGCTACATCTGGAAAACCAATGTCCACCTGAAATAAAACATGATACTTCCATTATCTCCCTGTATTTGTTTCATGGTTGCACATAGAAATTTTAGAACCTGTAAATGAGAACTAGCATATTACACGTTTCAATCCAGGATTTGTTTTCAGCTGAACTCCAAATTCTTCATGTTTCTCCTCCCTACACCCCCTATTTCACAATAATATGCTCAAAACTCCAAATTCAACGCTTTACGAGCTAGCAACTACTAAATTCCCAACTGTTTGGTTGCCAAGAAAATTGAAAGCAACTAAACCATAATGACAAGTCTTTTATCATACAGTATGCTAGTCTCAAACTAAGCTAAACAGCTCCGCTAAGCTAAGTTCTGCGGAGGTTTAAGGTTTTTCGGATTTACAGTTCTCTTACATTTCCTACATATTTTTCGAACCAAACGGTACATTTAACAATTACCTCCAGGTTCGGTTGCCGAATATCCGACGCATAAAATAACCGCAACTTGAACTTCTGAAGCCTGTAGGATTGATCACTCGCTGTCCGTACAGGTACTGCGACAAATGGAAACGATCCAAACACACAGGCAAACATCAAATTCCTCTCAAATCTCACCTCAAAAAAACCATAACATACACAGACATAAATATACACATAAATATGCATTTATATATATATATATATATATATATAGTATATGAGGAGAGAGAGAGAGAAGAGAGAGAAGAGAGAGAGGGGTAGGGGCTACCGTCGATGTTGTTGAAGGAGCAGAGGGGCTGAGCATCTCGACGAAGAGAGGCCGTTCTTGAGGCAAGATTCTTCGACGAGGGGGGTGCAGAGCACCATGACAACCGGAGTGATCTCCTCCACTAGCATTCTGCCAAGCGGCGTGTTCGCGGGATCCATTGTCTTCTTCTCCGGTTGCCCAGTGAGCTTCTGCGCTAGACTCCAAAGGCCGCACTGAGTCGCTCGCTGGGTTTATGACTCGGCTCGTTGGAACGATTCGCTTCAAATCTCTGGGTACTATGGAGGATTAGACTCAAGAGCCAGGATCTAGCTTATGTGCTGTAGTTTTACTACAGCACATCTGCTGTAAAACCAAGCGAGGGTTGAGATTTAACCCAAAAAAAAAAAATTAAAACAAACGTTGTCGTTTTGCTAGACTTAAAAGTTAAGGATCCGGTGCTGTAAAATCTACAGCACATCTGCTGTAAAACCAACCAAGGGTTGAGATTTAACCACAATAATTTTTAAACAAATTAATGTTGTCGTTTTTAACTTAAAAAGTCTAGGTTAAGGCCTCATTTGGTTTGCAGAATGATTCCATTAAGAAAATGAATAGATATTCCTTAAAATAAAAGAAGGTGAAATGAAATAGTTATTCATATTCTTTGGTTTAGTTGTAACGATAAAATAGAATATTGAATAGATATTATTTTGTTTGGTATAGTGGAATACGCTGGTGAATGGAATCATATTGTAATTAAATTTTCTAAAACACTCTTATAATATAAATATAATTTAAGGACGTTTTCTTCTTTTTTTTAAAACAAAAACCATTATACTATAACTTTTTTTAAAAAAATAAAAAAAAACTGTCAAATTTTTTAAAAAAAGTTCATTGTTTTTTTTTTTGGCACATCATTTTGCACAAATGAAAAATAATAATAATATAAAAAAAAAAACACATCGACAAAATCACCATATTCGGCCATTAATTTTATTTAAAAAAAAAACGAAAATCACGTCGTAAAGGAATAGATATGTTATTTTTATGAATAAACTCTTACCAAATAAAAAAATAACTATTTCATAAAAATAGTCATTCTATTCTGAGTCCTATTATTCTGCAAACTAAACGGGACTTAAACGTCTAGTTTTTACTACTGCACGTGAGCCCGATCCATTGTCGTTTTATTAGCCTTGCTCCTGCATTGTTTCGTTCTGCTGCCAAACACTGCTCCTGGAGGGATGACGTGTGAACCCATGCTTGGACTGAAAACCACCGTGAAACCCTGCCGCATGAAGTGATCGGCACGGTTTGGGCTGAACGGCAGTTCTGTACGCCGCATAAGGATTTATTAGGTTTTTCTGTCAGTTTCCCCACCCGCCTCACTTCCAAACATTGACGCCAAGTCACCCAGTCCATCACGTTCTGAGAGAATGCCGGGGAAGGATGAGAGCTCCGATAAGGAGAAGCACTTGGAGTCGTTTCTCAAGATCGGATTGGACGAGCGAACTGCGCGAAACACCGTCGCCAACAACAAGGTCACGGCCAATCTGGTTGCTGTGATTGACGAGGTATTTGAACTTTTCCACTTCCACTCACACAAAACAGGTTTGTTTGTTTTAAGGTTTCTGCTTCCATCTGTTTGGTTGCTTAGAAAATCGAGGAAGTGAAAATGCACTTGCTACCAAGGTTTTCGAGTTCTAAGAATGAGTGAAGAAGAAGAAGCTCAGTCGAAGTTGAGATAATCGGATTGGTTTTTTCGAGCTATTCTTTTGTTTTTCCCCTTTGATTTCCTGGAGTTCGTTCTCAACCAAACAGAGCCTCCCTTGTTGAGATTTCTTTTGTTATTGCCTATTCTGGAAGCTAATTGTTTATTTTATGTGTATGCATGTCTTGTTCACAAACTATCGAATTTGGTGATTTATTTTTGTTTTGTTTTGTTTTGGTGATTTTCAGGCTGGTGTCACTGATGGATGCAGTCGGACCGTCGGAAATATTCTATACACCGTAAGTTTAATTTTTGAAGCAATAATTTTGCTATGTGTTTTGCTGAAAACCATTTCCTCGAAAAGCTTAAAACTTAGTGAATTATGATATCTTGAAAATTTATTTTCGGAAGCAATAGCTCTTTGCATGTGAAGTTAATCCTCTTTTTATCAAAATATGATTCTGGTCCCTGAACTGTTTGTCATATTCTAATTTCATACTAGGAAATTTGGAATGATTGTTTTAACATAGTCCTTGAAATTTTAAAAACGTATCAAGTTACCCTTACTTACGCATAGGGGAGGGATCAAAATTGTGTTTTGAGCTTCAATTAATTTTCCGTCAACACTGCTGCAATTAATCTTTGACTTTTTGCGGTGTGCCATATGCGTGACAGGTTGCTACAAAGTACCCAGCAAACGCTCTTGTGCATCGCCCAACATTGCTGCAATACATTGTTTCCTCAAAGGTTTTGTCTTCTAAACAGCAATCATCATGAATTCGAATTTTATTATTCTAATGATTGATTTTGCTCTCCTGTTTGCGAAGTTTTTATGGGATTGATTTATTTTAGAAAAGTTTCTGGATGTAATGTTATTCTTACACAGTTTCTGCTTTGCAGATTAAAACTACAGCCCAGTTAGATGCGGCTCTTTCATTTTTTGGAGCTACTGCTTCTGAGGATTTCAAGTTGAATGAATTTGAAGAAGCATGTGGTGTTGGTATGAAAAAAAAAGAGCATTCTTTTGACATGTTTTCGATGTTTAGATTGTTCAATGCGTTGTTTCTTATTGTTTTTCATATATCAAATTCGAAGCATTCATTCAATTCTCAGTCGGGGAGTGTGAGTTTTTTTGTTTGTTTGTTTGTTTGTTTTTAAGAACGTGTGTGTAATTCTTTTTGTTTTTTTTTTTTTTTGTTTGTTTGTTTGTTGTTTTTAAAAAACTTCCTGCTTCTTTTTAGACATTGATAACTTCATTGTTTTGCAACCAGGCGTTGAGGTTTCGGAAGAAGAAATTAGACGAGCTGTTAATGAGGTTTTTGAAGAGAATAAGAATGTTATTTTAGAGCAACGCTATCGAACGAATGGTTAGTGATTTTATTTATGGAATTTGATCTCCACACTTTATTAAATGGTTTATCATATTATGATATAGACATGTTGTAAACATTGTTACACTTGCTCTGGATCATATTGTGAACAATTGGTTTGTTGTATGTGTGGGAATGCTGTGGGGTGTATATTTGTCCATAGGCTTATGTGTAAATGCATTACTTGTCAGCCTTTATTTATTTGTCCTGCCCTCCAGTTCATGCTCTGCCATCCTATTCTTTTTATCATGATAACTTATTACTATCTTGTTCTATGAACATGTGCACTTGCTTCTATTTCTTGTTGTAAAGTTGTAACCTCTTCCATTTATGCTACACAAAAAAACTCTGTTCAGCACTTAAACTTTTTTTTTTTTGGGTCTCTAGTCGGTGAATTACTAGGGCACGTTCGGAAGAGGCACCCATGGGCTGATCCAAAGATTGTCAAGGTAATTTTTTTTGTTTTAATTTTATTAAAGTTTGATAATTATCAAGTTAATTTAATTCAAATTTTCACTAAGACCATTCTGCTTGCAATTTTTCTTTTTCTCTTTCTTTCCCCTCCATTGCAGCAATTCGTTGATGCAAAGTTGTATGATTTACTTGGTGAAAGGACTGCAGCAGATGATGAAAAGCCAACCAAAAAGAAAAAAGATAAGCCTGCTAAAGTAGAGGTGGAGACATTTGTGGGGATTTTTTTATTTGTTTTTTTTCTTCTTTCCCAATTTGCCTGCTCCGTTTTAAAATGCCACTGATAATTTTCCCCCCTTTATACTTATGTAGGTTAAAACCGTTGCTGTTGTTACTCCAGAACAGCCATCTGAAGAAGACCTTAATCCATTTTTGATATTTCCTCAACCAGAGGAAAATTTCAAGGTAAATAATTGGCTATTTCTAATTTTTATTATGATTTCTTTTCAACTGTTCCTATTTTTTGCTCATAGCTTCTTATTTTGTTTGGTGTTATTGACAGCAAAGTTTTTCTACCACTTAACACTTATATATGTTTATAAAATGTTTAAAAAAAGTGTGATATTTCTTTGCAAGCTTGTGTCATTTGGTGTGATGATTATAATTTGTGAATTACCAAGAAGAGTAGGATAAGAAATTAGTGAAAAGGTTGGTCACATAATATTTTATGAGCTTCTTCATTATTTATCTATGTGAAAACATCCTTTTCTAATCATTGTAGTGATATTAAAAAGGATGTAGTGATATTACTACTGATGGGTTTATATTTTTTCATTGGATTCTTATTATTGTTGAATAATAAGATATTTGATGCTGTTCACTAACCTATCAATGTTATGATATGTAATTCAAAACTGATATCAAGCTCATGCATGTGTTGTTGTGACTCTGACTTATAAGCTAGGCAGTTAACATGTTCATGATTGTCTTTTCTTGCTGGCTGTAGTTCCTGTTGACTTTTGAGTTCAGCTTTCAATGTCATCACATCTGCACCTCTGCATAAGCATTTTCTAAGATATATAACAATTCCCATGTTTTTCAGGTGCATACTGAAGTATTTTTCAGTGATGGTTCTATCCTGAGATGTTGCAATACAAAGGAACTGCTTGAAAAGCACTTAAAAGCAACAGGAGGAAAAGTTTTAACCCGCTTTCCTCCTGAACCAAATGGGTATCTACATATTGGTCATGCCAAGGTGAATAACATTATTAAGTTAGATTAGCTATTTGTTTAGATCGTGGTTGTTCCTCATTCTAGTTATATTGTGGTTACTCAGGCAATGTTTATTGACTTTGGCCTGGCAAAAGAGAGAGGTGGAGGCTGCTACCTTAGGTGAGAATTTCACACTTTGCTTCTTTGATATTCCCTCTGTGCTGCAAAAATAGTCCTTTTTCCAAAAGAAAAGTAATATGAAACGATTAATAAAATTGTTTTCACCTACTTGCTTTATACTGTTTTCCAAATATATCCTTTTTTAAAAAAAGAAAAATAAAAAAAAAAGTGGAAAAGCACGTTTAGGCATTTGTAATTAATGCGAAAGCAAAATTTTAATTTAGGAAATATGACATATATCTTTGACTTTGGAGAATGGACAAAGATTTTGGGATGTCTAAGAAAGGAAATGTGGACTACCTGTATGGGACAGAGGAAGGATATTTTTGGTGCTATCGATATATATCCTTCTTTTTTTTCTTTTTCTTTTTTGTTGGAAGATCTTATGAATATTTAATGTTCAGTCACCTGTCTTGAGTGTTTTTAATCCAGTTTAATGGCTTGATATTTCAAGTGCACTATCTATTAGATAGATTCAGGTTATAAAATGAAAACAATCTTGGTTTCCAACATTTATGTGTTTTTGAATCTTAAATGTATGGTACATTGGTACAGGAATTGGTTTGCATATAGAAGCCAATTTTGATAAGATATTGTTCTGCTGTACCCCTAACTGGCATGTTTTGGTTATGTAGATTATAGTTTGTACTGTTTTCATGCATCAAAGTTTGTAAATTTGTTCTATTTTCACCTATCAAGGTTCTGTTATACATATGCCGCCATTAGTCAAAGGTTCTATATTATAATCTGGTTGGTTCTCCTTCGGCATGGTAGGGTAGGACTCAGAAATATGGTTTGTGTGCGTGTATGTGTGTGTGCATGCATGCATGCAGAGCCTTATAGTGTCATATGGCCGAAAACCTATACTCTGTAATTAAAAGAACTTCAATTTACTCCCTTAAGAAACTAAAAGAATGCTGTTCATGCCTTGTTAATTTGCTACAAGATGGTGATTCTTTGGTTTATTGTTTGTTACAAATGTTACAAACTCCCTTTAAATTTTCCATATGCTCTTTAAGAATTGAAAAGAGATAAAGAAATTTCCAGTTTCTCTTGCATCGGAGTTTGATCCCTGATTTGTTGCACTAGGTATGATGACACAAATCCCCAAGCTGAAAAGAAAGAGTACATTGATCATATCGAAGAAATTGTCCAGTGGATGGGTTGGGAGCCCTTAAAGGTATAGTGGTTTATCTACATTGATGGCGTATCCACTGTTGTGCTGCCCTTAGTTTTGGCAACTCTTGGGTTTGCTGAATTTTGCAGATCACTTACACCAGTGATTACTTTCAAGATTTGTATGATTTAGCAGTGGAGCTCATACGAAGGGGTCATGCATATGTTGATCATCAGGTTGTTGTTTGATAATTGGACAAAATACATATAATCTGGAAATTTAAAAAACGTTATTTTCTTATTCTATTTGCTGTGAATTAGCTCTTGCTGCAAGGGTGTGGTGCAGTGCCACTTCCAGCTAGGATTTGACTCATCCAAACCAAGCCATCAATTTTATGGCAAAGTTGATTGCATGACTTGATGTTATCAAGTTATGGTGTTATGTGTAGTAACATGGGCTTTTGACTGTAATCATTTTGACCCATTCTTCTCTGTTCGATTCTTCCTTTCTTTGGTGAATGAAGGGTTGTAGCTGAGGCTGCTGTTGAGTTCTAGTATTTTGTATTTTCTTTAATGGAATTTGATTAGGAAAAAAGGAAAAGGAAAAGAAGAGTCTATGCTTGGCACTTGTACATTGCTTTCGTGGGACTATTTTCTTAATCAATCTTGATAAAGTTCCTGACTCTGTGAATATTTGTTTTAGACACCGGACGAAATAAAGGAGTACAGAGAAAAGAAGATGAACAGTCCTTGGAGGGACAGACCAGTTGCAGAATCTTTGAGACTTTTTGATGATATGAGAAGTGGTCTTATTGAAGAAGGGAAAGCAACATTGAGGATGAAGCAAGACATGCAGAGTGACAATTATAATATGTACGACCTTATTGCTTATCGGATCAAGGCAAGTTTGCACCACTAAAATCTTTGATTACTCAAACTTGTGGAGATTGTATTCAATTGTCCGGATTTCTTTTTCTTCAGTTTACTCCTCATCCACATGCTGGAGACAAGTGGTGTATCTATCCCAGTTATGATTATGCTCACTGCATTGTGGATTCTCTTGAGAATATTACACATTCGGTATGTTTCCTACCTTTGATAGGTATTATTTCCTGATTCATTTGTCGAAAACATTTAAGATTTTTATTGTTGTCAAAATTATCTAAGGAACTTGTCCTGCCTTTTTAAAGATTTTTATTGGTGAGCTAAATGATGGGTTATTCGAAAAATTAAGGTCGACTTTTCTATTAGTGATCTAAGAACAGATTGGATTACTTGGTGCTGTTGGTCATTTATTTCTTGTGATAGCCACCAGTTTTTGAAGCTTTCATAATAATAACTGGATTGTCCATGGTTTGATAAATGTCAGAAGATTGATAGATCTTTAGACAGGTCCATGTAATTTTTTGTGGTGTAGCCTGATTTTGACCAAAGGAAAGACATATATAGCTGTATCCAGATCAGTTCTGGGTTTTCATGAAGTGTATTCTAGATTTTTTTTTTTTGTTTTTTGTGGGGGGGGGGGGGGTAATCAAGTTTTAACAATTCTTTTTTGTTTTTTCTAACTTAGATGATTGATGGACATGGGACTTTACCTTGCCTTAAAAAAAAAAAATCTGTTATAGGAGTTGCCTTCCCCTAGCCTTAATAAAGGTCAATTGACTGCTCTTTGTTATGAAGTTGTTTTATTATTTATTGCAGCTGGTTAGTCATTAGCAAGAGGGTTATCTTCTGAGGAAAAGTTTAGTCATTAGCGAGCTGGAAAATACTGTGCTACAAGAGGAGATTAGTTGGAGACAAAAATCCAGAATCCTATGGCTTAACGAGGGTGATAAATGCACTAAATTCTTTCATCGGGTTGCCAACTCCAACAAGAGGTTTAATTCCATAGAGTCTCTCTCTATTAACGGCTCTGTTTCGTCTGATCAACTGGTCATCAGGGAGTATGCTGCTCAGTTCTACGAGTCCTTATTTGAAGAACAGCACAGTTGGCGACCCAGATTGGATAACCTTGCCTTCGATTCGTTAGCGGAGGAAGAAGCTTCTTCGCTTGAGCTTCCTTTTGCAGAGAGGGAGGTCTTTGAAGTGGTTAAAGGTATGAATAGAGACAAGGCCCATGATCTTGATGGTTTTTCCATGGCTTTCTTTCAAATCTGTTGGGATGTGATTAAATCTGATATTATGCGGGTTTTTCAAGACTTTCATACTCATAGTAAGTTTGTTAAAAGCCTGAATGCCACATTTATTGCCCTCATTCCGAAGAAGCACAGGGCGTCTGATCTCAAGGATTTTCGGCCTATCAGTCTTGTGAGTGGAGTTCACAAGATCATTGCCAAAGTCTTGGCTAGTAGATTGAGAAAGGTTGTGGAGAAGATTATCTCGAAATCTCAAAATGCCTTTGTTAAAGATAGGCAAATCCTTGACTCTGTTCTTTTAGCGAATGAATGTCTGGACAGTCGTATCAGCTCGGGTGTTCCCGGGGTCATTTGCAAGTTGGATATCGAGAAGGCTTTCGATCATGTCAAGTTGTCAACTAGGAGTTTCTTTTGTATTTGCTGAAAAGGTGCGGCTTCGGAGTCAAATGGTGCTCTTGGATCGCACAATGTATCTCTACGGCGCACTTCTCAGTCCTTGTTAACGGCACTCCATCCGGTTTTTTCAGTAGCTCTCGTGGGTTGAGGCAGGGAGACCCTTTGTCTCCTCTTCTGTTAGTTATTGTCATGGAGGCCTTAAGCAGAATGCTCTCTTCTTCTATTGACAGGGGCTTTTTGTCAGGTTTCTCTATGGGTTCTAGGCCTTCTGAGGAGGTTAAAATCTCTCATCTGTTATTTGCGGACGATACTTTGGTTTTCTATGAGGCCAACCTTGATCATCTTCGCTTTCTGCGTGTTGTTCTTTTATGTTTTGAAGCTATCTCTCGGTTAAAGATCAATTTGGCAAAGTCAGTTTTGGTACCTGTGGGTGACATGGATAATGTGGTTGAGCTGGCTGGCATTATGGAGTGTGGAGTTTCCTCCTTAACCCTGAAATACCTTGGTCTTCCTCTTGGTGCTTGCTTTAAGGCCAAGTCTATTTGGGACGGGGTTCTTGAGAAGATTGAGCGGCGTTTGGCCAGTTGGAAATGGTTGTATCTGTCTAAGGGTGGGAGAGTTACCCTTATTAAGAGCACTCTCTCCAATCTTCCTACTTATCTCTTATCTCTCTTCCCCATTCCTGTCAGTGTGGCTAATCGCATTGAGAAGCTCCAATGCGACTTTCTTTGGGGTGGCATAGGCGATAAATTCAAATTTCATTTGGTCAGTTGGTCCAAGGTTTGTTCTCCTATTTCTGAGGGAGGTTTGGGGATTCGTAACTTAAGGGTTTTCAATGGAGCCTTGTTAAGGAAGTGGTTGTGGCGTTATGTGCATAAGAGAGAGGTTTGGTAGAGAATAGCTATAGATGCTAAATTTGGTAGCTCTTGGGGTGGGTGGAGTTCTATTGCTTCTTCTGGGCCACATGGAGTGAGGCTTTAGAAGAATATCAGGAAGGGCTAGAGTTCTTTTGCTAGCTTTACCAGATTCAAGTTGGGAGACGGGTCCAAGATCAGATTCTGGGATGATGTGTGGTGCGGTGAGTTGGCCCTCAAGGAAGCTTTCCCTGTTCTTTATGGCTTATCCGGAGATAAGGATGCTTGTGTTGCTGATCACATGGACTTCTCTAATGGCTCCCTTCAGTGGGATGTCAACTTTCTTCGAGCGGCGCATGATTGGGAGGTAGATGTCTTCGCTTCTTTCTACTCTTTATTGTACTCCTCTAGTAGGAGTAGGGTAGGAGAAGACAAGCTTTGGTGGGCTCCTTCTCTCAAAGGAAAGTTTGATGTTCGTTCTTCCTACAAGGTCCTTGCTTGCAAGGATGCTGTCTTTTTCCCCTGGAAAAGTATTTGGCGGACTAAAGTTCCTTTGAAGGTGACTTTTTTTGCTTGGTTGGCAGCCCAAGGGAAGATTCTTACTATGGACAATCTCAAAAAATGTCAAGTCATTATAGTGAATAGATGTTGCTTGTGCAAAAGGAACGGGGAGTCCGTGGACCATTTGCTCATTCATTGTGATATTGCCCGAGCCTTATGGATTGCCATCTTCAGTCGTTTTGGGTTGTTTTGGGTTATGCCCTTTCGAGTGGTCGACTTATTCGCTTTCTGGTGGACGGGCGGACGTTCTCGAAATGCTGTTGTTTGAAAGATGGTGTCTTCTTGTCTTTTGTGGTGCTTGTGGAGGGAGCGAAACAACAGAACTTTTGATGATCAAGAAAGAACGCTAGAGGAACTCAAGTCTTTTTTCTTTTTTCTTTTTTTCCCTCTTCTCTTGGACAGCTGCTTATCTAGCTCCTTTAGTGATAAGCTTTAATGACTTTCTTGTACTTTTCTCTTCTCCTAATTAGTCATGATTCTTGTATACTTTCTATGTACCAGGGCTGCGCTTTGCTTTTTTATTGATAATTTTACTTATAAAAAAAAAAAAATTTATTGCTGCTGGTGCGTGCTTCGTTCTTGTTACTTGTTATGTCTTGGAAAGTGGGGTTAGTGATGTTATGTTAACTTCCTACCCTTGTTTTATTGTCATTCATTGACTTTTCGGGCTTGAAGGTAACACGGTTTTCTGGTAACTGGTGCCTTTTATGGAGTCTATTAACAGTTTGGGTTTGAAAGTTTGGGGTTTGTTTGCTTTGAATGAAACATCTCTGAGCTCTGTTTTATTTTGGCGTGCTCTCTTCATAAAACATTTGCTTATTGGCTTGTAGAAAGCCTCAAATGCTGATCAGCTAATATCCATAAGTTATTTTGATGCACACCCTTTTGTGTGCAATAGAAGGTCTTGACCATCTGATTTTCGTACCTGACAATCAGTTGTATATTCTTCGTAAAGTGTGTCAACACTTTTAATCAACTTTTGGTTGTTTTATGCAGCTGTGTACACTTGAGTTTGAGACACGTCGTGCTTCGTACTATTGGTTATTACATGCGCTTGGCCTGTACCAGCCATATGTATGGGAATATTCACGACTGAATGTTACTAACACCGTGATGTCAAAGCGTAAGGTGAGTGACAACATGTCTGTTGAAAGCTTAAAAAAAATGTTATCTTATCATGCTCTTCTATTATTTATCCCTATAATGATTGAATATGGTATATTTTTGCAGTTAAATCGATTGGTAACAGAAAGGTGGGTTGATGGTTGGGATGACCCTCGCCTTATGACGCTGGCAGGTTTGCGTCGTAGGGGTGTGACTTCAACTGCAATTAATGCTTTTGTTCGAGGAATTGGGATCACTAGAAGGTTTGATATGTGTTATGGGCATACCTGAGAACATGGAAAATATGTAAGATTTATGATGCTTTGTTATCTTAAATGTTTTTTCTTGTGTTACAGTGATAATAGTACAATAAATTTGGATCGCCTCGAGTATCACATAAGAGAAGAACTAAACAAAACAGTGCCTCGTGCAATGGTTGTGTTACATTCGCTCAAGGTTCGCATCTTGTTTTGCACTATTTCTAGAATATGTTTTTCACTCGGTGTATCACTGATCCTTTTTGTGTTTCAAGGTTGTTATTACAAACCTAGAAGCTGGCTCAATAATAGATCTTGATGCAAAGAGATGGCCTGATGCTCAAACAGATGATGCATCTGCCTTTTACAAGGTGACCTTTTATGAATAAAATTATAGTCATGCTTTTGAGAGAATAATACTGCTGCTATTAAGACTTGAACAATCAGCAAGGCAACATATCATTCTGTGTTGTTAATTCATGTTGGCACAAGAATATTTTGTTAAGTGTGACAAGTGTACGATTGATCTTAATACGATAATATATATGCGGTCTTCTAATACAATGCATTAACATCAATTATGAGAATACCATTTTTCTATTTCAATTTCTAAGTTCATTCTAATGAAAACCATATTCTGCTCCAAACTGCAGTTTGTAATGTGTTACTGGTTGTGCTTTTTTCTGCTTCTCCTTAGGTCCCGTTTTCAAATGTTGTATACATTGAACATTCTGATTTCCGGATGAAAGATTCAAAGGATTACTATGGCCTTGCTCCTGGTAAATCTGTGCTACTCAGGTATGTATATTGCCAGTTCATATCTGCCTGTCAGATTATGCAGAGATGTGCTTCATACTCAGAATCCTTTTTGCTGGTGCAGATATGCATTTCCCATTAAGTGCACTGAAGTTATCCTAGCTGACGATAAGGAGACTGTTCTAGAGATCCGGGCTGAGTATGATCCTTCTAAGAAGACAAAGCCTAAGGTTTGTTGTTATGCTGGATTTTCTGTTTAAACCTGAACTTTTTTGTGCACTGCAAAATTAAATTGGTGCTTGCTGGTGAATATATTTTTCATGGATTGCCTATAATAATTTTGTTGGTCCATTCATTTTTGTGCAAGGGTGTTCTTCATTGGGTAGCTGAATCTTCCCCCGGGGTTGATCCACTCAAGGTGGAAGTTAGATTGTTTGACAAATTGTTCCTTTCAGAGGTTGGCAAACATATGCCATCTAAAGCTGTCTTATTCCTCTCTCTGCTTTATTTTTTAAAATATGATGAATGCTAACTGGTGCTCTAAATATTGTGTTAGAACCCTGCTGAACTTGATGATTGGCTTGCTGATCTGAACCCAGAGTCCAAAGTGGTGGTTCCCAGTGCATCTGCTGTATCCTTGCTGCAGAATGCTGTAGTCGGGGACAGATTTCAGTTCGAAAGGCTTGGTAGAGTCCAGAACCCTTTCATTATTATTCCTATATTGAATATTTTGATGATTTAATTGTAAAATAAAAAGAGGTGCACTTTGCATGGCATAGATATATTTGTGCATTAAGTTCTAATGTAATGCACCTGCATAAAGCACTGATCCTTCTCACCTGAATGGCTAAAAATGTTAATCTGGATTTCAATTTTTCACGGCTGGTGAGAGTAAATTCTTAAAATGGACCTTTCTATTCCAAATTTTATCCAGTTGGGGTAATCATTTCACCAAGTTGGCATTTTGTCCCCACTGGGTTTATGCATATTATTGGCTTCCACCAGCCATGGATATTGTCTTAGCCAAGACTTGCAGCATTTGTTGTCACTTCTTTTCTCTATTTTGTGACTTTGCCATGTTTCTTCTGAGTGCATTCCCGAATCACGTTTCCTTTCCTGTTTGATTCTATGGCTCTCTCTATCTGCAATTTCAGGTTATTTTGTGGTTGATAAAGATTCCACCCCTGAAAAGCTCGTCTTCAATAGAACAGTCACACTAAAAGACAGCTATAGCAAGGTTGCGAAGTAGACCTGTGCCCTTGGAAAGCTTAAGATGGAACGGTGGCAAGCAGGAGGTACAATATTTGGAATATTTTGTGTAAATTATTCAACAAAGTGCTCACCACATTTACAAATACACTATACATCATGGTTAGTGAGGTCTATGCAACGTTAATTTCATGCACTGTATATGTGAGAAAATCTATTGAAATTTACTATCGCAGTTCTGTAATCCGTTTGTTATGTTATTTACTTGAAGAGTTCTTTATTTTTTATTTTTTTATTTTTTTTTCCTTGAAGAGTTCTTTTTTTATAGATAAAACTGGTTTCTGCTTTTGGGGATTTGGCCTGGTGTTTTTCATCCGCCAACATGATGCATGTAATTTGTCTCGTTTTGGAATTAATTTTCATTTTCTTGCTTCTCTTTTATATGTGCGTTCATTAATTTCTTCTTTCATCAGAAGCAGGAGTGGTGACTTATTATTTAAGTGGCTGAGCAGGTCTATCTTCAGTAATACCTTGGCCTCGACCTGTCTAAGCACTTTTTGGTTAAATGCCCACTCTTAAGGTCGTTTTTTTTTTAAAAAAAAAAAAAGGCTAGGTGAAATGAGCCCCTGTAAGGTCTTAACTAGAATAATTCCTTCTGTCGTTTTTATTTATATATCTTGATTTTCAATTAGAGCACAAACTCTTGCCCTATTTTTCTTCTTCTGCTATTATTTTGCCATCATAGATTTTTTTTAATCAATTTTGCCCATAAAAGTCGCCTTTCTAGATGGAATTTCAATGTCCAAGAAATTCTTTTTACAAGTGTTACTGTGTCTCGGAAAAGACGAGTGGAAAAGAAAAAAGCCATGAGAACTCTCTCTGAGGAAATTAAAATTATTCATACAATCTGTTGTTGACCTGATACACAAACAAGTCAATTTTGAGTAGTCATTTCTCTTGACCCGCTCCCCAGATCCCCTCATATTTTGGAAAGAGTTTTCCTCCAACCTAGGTTGGAGGAAAACTTCCTCCAACCTAACCTATAAAAGTGCCATGTGTCTCTTTGCATGTGAGAAGCACATGCATGTTTTAACTGCAAGGACAAAGTTGTAAAAAATTTATGAAAATACATGTGTTTATTCCAACTTTGTCCTTACAATTAAAACATGCATGTGCTTCTCACATGCAAAGGGCACATGGCACTTTTTATAGATAATGTTGGAGAAAGTTCCTCCAACCTAGTTTGGAGGAAAACTCTGTCAGATTCACAAATTTTTAAATCTGAACCTTTCATTTCATTTAAGGTCAAAACACCTTCCAACTTATTTTCTTTTACCAAGGTTAATTAATTGCATTTTTCCTCCAAAAATAAAAAATAAATAAAGACCGCTCTTCTTTCAAGGCATGCCCCTTCTTCTTCTTCAAACCATTTCCTAAAAAAAATGTAGCCTTCTTTTTCCTCAAACCATTTCCTGGAAAAGAAAAAAAAATGGTAGCCTTGTTCTTCCTCAAAACCAAGGAAAGTATAAGACACTTCACGTTTTACTTCATGTATAAACATGCTCTTATAGGACTAAAATATAGACAAAACAACTGAATTTTGAGAATGCAATAAAGGAATTTTGAGAAGCCCAAATCAGTGATGTATATTACAAAGGGATTGATTACAAGCTTTGTTACAACTGTATCAGTAAATAAAATACAAGGTATTTAATAAGTCAAAAAGTTACAAATGTCCTAAATTATAAGAAGTGTTCAAAACATGTTTATCTCATCTTTATCTCTTGAAAAGTTTCAGAGTTGCACATTATCTCTTGAAGAGTTTCAGAAGAAGATTCTTTTTCTCTCTATCTCTCAGGCTCACTCAAGTGTCATATATAGAAGACTGGAGATTTGTTTTGTTTCTGAGAATGTATATGTGAGGAAGAAGATTTTTTCTCTCTCTCTCTTGATTTCCAGATAGGATTAGTTCAGATTTCATTTATTGACAACCTCGATAAAATAAAAGTCTCTAGCACTTGTAAGAACCGTTAGATTAAATGAAATGTTCAGATTTAAAAATATGAGAATCTCAAATTTTTAAAAATCTGAGGGGATCATAATCCCTCCCTCTCACCCAGAAAACAAACTCTTTTTGAACCCCATCACTTCCACACGGAGCCCTCCCTCCTTCCTCCCCTTTCTTCCTCTTCTCTTTTCTTTTTTTTCTTTCTCTCTAATTTTTGTGGGAAGATGAAAGTTAGTTCTACTGCCTCACAAAAATTAACTTTCTCTCTAATCTTTTGTCTAGAGCCGTCGGAGAGCATACCCTTTTTTCCAAGAACACGGAAAATGCGATATCCATCAACCGCCTCATCGCAATCATAATCGGTGCACCATCTTTTCAGTGATCTATTCATCGAATTGCATCACATACAACCATCATAACGGCCCTCTTTGCTTTTTGATCAAGGAACTATGAGACTCGATTTGTTTGGATTCATTTCTATTTTATTTGTACATTGATTTTCTTTCATGTTTTTGGGGTGTTTGTTGTAGTCTCAACCACACATACTATTAAAAAAAAAAAAACTATTGGTTTTTTTTTTTTTTTTTTTTTCTTAATGGAATGTCTAAAAAAAAAAATATCAATTATTAGTAGTTGACTGTTTGGTTCAACTCTATCTCTTAATCTCTAATCGTCAAATCACCAGAGTTGGACATATATCAATTTAGCATTGGAAAGTTTTCTAAGTCTGAAAACGCTCAAACAATCAATCACTTGACTTGATAGATGAATAAACCAATTATCAACAATATGTATGATCACTTACCAAAAAAAGATTTGATGCAATTCTCTCTTTTATTTTAAATAATCGAGTACTGTCAAGAACCTTGTCTACATGGGGGACCCAATTAGGACCTTCGCTTGAAGCCGGCATCCATGGCTTTTTCCCTCATGGGCATACTCCGAAGAGAGCCTATGAGAGGAAAGTTAGCATCAAGTAATGGAGATGAATGTAGAGACTAATTGAAAAGAGAGTGAAAAAGGAACCCTTGTAACCCTTTTTCCCCATTTAATTAGGAAAAAAAAAAACAATTTACTTAGACAATCCCATGAAAATGGGAAAAACCAACTAAATTCCACTATATGAAATGAGTACATATGTATCATGGTATCACTCTCTCTCTCTATATGTAAGTTCAATATTGCAGAGAACTTGGTACAACTTGAGAATTGGATCTTAGTATATCATTTTCTTTGTTGCTTATATTGTAACACCCCAAACCTTCGGAGGGGTTAGGTTTGTCAACTTATCATCGTAGAGGCACAAAGATTAATAAGGTCTATTAAAGCGATAACTAAATAAGATGATAAATGCGTTACTAAAAATAAATTAATATGGTCATATAAAAATGTAAATCTTTTAATGTGAAAACGATAAGGTCAAACTGATACATTTTGCTCTTTATTGAAAAACCCATAATTGTGAAAATTGTGACAAAGCACTTATTGTAAATAAATAATGATAAAAGATGTAACGACCTAGGAAAAAGCGCTAGCCACATATGCGCTATCACCCCAAAAGGACTAGTCAATTTTGGAGTTTCCCTAGAATCACTTATAAAGCCCTGTTTCACCTAGTAACTAGGCGATGTGGAATTCAACACCCATGACTCTTTTTATAAATCACCCACTCTATGTGGGCTATTTCTCTTCTTTCCAATATGGGACCAAGGTGTTACAAACTCCCCCTCTTAAACTCCTGACGTCCTCAGGACCACGTTATGCAGTGTTTCGATACCACATGGCCTGGCGTTAC
>FXXK01000122.1:697289-781376 GCA_900184695.1 Betula pendula | reverse complement strand
TTTTTAGAGAAATATAAATTTTCGAAATACATTTTAAAAAATACTATATACATAAATAAATAGAAATAATGTAAATAAATAATTTCGGTGTATGCTAAATTACATATATCTCCCTAAAGGGGTATCGGGGTATTACATATATAGTATACGATTCTATATCATGGTTTTCAAATGAAGAAAGAAAATGCATTTGTAGTGTATTATAACCAAAAAAAAAAAAGTGGTTTTTAACCCCAATTTAACTAAGAAGGTATTTAGAAAACAACATCAAATTAAATGAGGAATATTTTTGAACATGACACCATGTATACCATTAGATTCAATAAAATATAATCTAGAACATAAATGAATTCTTTCTATTTCGTTTAAGTTGGATTCACATGTTACTTTTTTATTTTATACTATTTTGTCAAATATTAACTTTTTTTCATTGTCCCTTTTAATCAATGCACTTATTCTCAATCCCTCCTCCCAATTATCGTTTACTATGATAACACTTTATCTCAAATCGTTAGTATGCATGACATGAAGAGATTTAGATCAATTTAAAGGTATAAAATTGTAAATATTCCATCATATTAATTAATATGTTTAATACACATGGTAGATTGAGTTGCAAATGCATTGCTTGGAGCACAAGGGCGTGGCGTGGGTGGGTCAATGGTGACCCGGTCCTCCTCACATTTTCCCCCATAGTTAGTACAAATATCACGTTGATTTCCAAAGTTGACCTTAACCCACTGAATCTAAATAGAATCTCACATCTCAAAACGCTAAGAACACCCCCTACAGATTCTTTTTATCTCTCTTAATTCTTACATTTAGGATTTATTAGGGTTTTTCTGTTAGCTTCCCAACTAGCCTCACTCTCAAACATTGACGCCAAGTCACGTAGTTTGTCATGTTATGAGAGAATGTTGGGGAAGGATGTGAGCTCCGATAAGGAGAAGCACTTGGAGTCGTTTCTCAAGATTGGATAGGACGAGTGAACTACGCAAAACACTGTTGCCAACAACAAGGTCACGGTCAATTTGGTTGCTGTGATTGACGAGGTATTTGAACTTTTCCAACTTCCACTCACATAAAACATGTTTGATTGATTTAAGGTTTCTACTTCCATTTGTTCGATTGCCGAGAAAATCGAGAAAGTGAAAATGTACATGCTACCAGGGTTTTCGAGTTTTAACAAATAAGTGAAGAAAAAGAAGCTTAGTCAAAGTTGAGATAATCGGCTTGTTTTATAAGTAATAAATATTGATGAAATATAAGTATAAAATACCGAAGATGTTGAAAAATATGGAAAAAAAAATTAAATTGAAGTGTAATGGTTGATATATTTGTTTATTAATCAATACAAAAGGAAGTACCGGAAACCATATCCAACAACATCAATTTTTTTTTTTTTTAAATATGGGTTCTCATAAAAAATATTCACCAACATCCTAAATGTCGTTAAGATATTAAGGTCTTGTTGGTTCACTTCGATAACACCGATATTTTTGACATTAAAGACCTTGATTTTCCCAAAGCAAACTAAAAATTGCTTTTAAAAAAAAATAAATAAATGAAGATTCAGTTAGAAAAACGTAAAATTACTCCTTCTAGATCCCAACCCAACCCAGCCAGCCCTCAAATCTTTTCCTTGCATAAATTTAACCTGCCTTACTTAGAGAGTATTTTCTTACAAATTCGGTGTTTTAGCTCCTTTTTTTTATTTTTTTTGGTAAGTACATTAAAGTAAAAACAAAAACAGAAAATGGAAGGAACTAACTCAAGCCTGCAAAAAGAGAAGGGGGTGGATCTTTTGCACTACAAATGGGAGAAGAGGGGGAATGAGAAAAATAAGTAGGAATGCAATCAGAATGAGATCTCACCATGACCCAATATGCCACAAGATGGACACATAAATTTGCACTTTTGTGAACTTTCCTAACCTGCCATAAGGAGGAAAGAGAGAGAGAGAGGAGATGGAGTCTGAGATGAGACCCGCAATCTATCAATCTTAAACAATGGTAGGATATTGGAGAGCCATAATGACAGTATGAGAGTCACCTTTTAGAGTTAAATTGCTAAGCTTAAGGGAACAAGCCAAGGAAGCTACAAGACGGGCTGCCAGGGCCTCTCCAAAGTTTGATAGTAGAGACATTTGAAAAAACCTTTGGAGGGCTGATATCGGATAAAGCCTTGACAATAGAGGCATTTGAGTCATGACAAACGACTGCCTGGCCTAAAAAATCAACTATAATGATTGAATCAAAATTGATATTGAAAGGCTCAGCCAAAGAAAGAGACCCTTTTTCGAGAGAGGTGGAAGAAGAGGTTTTCCAAGCCGAGAAGTGTTCCCAAGCCCTTTTTTTGATGGACATGGAAGGAGCCATGAGGTCTAGTTTGATCCCATCATGAGCTGCCTTGCTCCTGTAAAACCACATCAAATCACAAAAAATAGAAGCAAAGACCTAGAAGAGATAGAAATCCTTAGGAGGGATGCCAAAAATATTGGAGGGGAAAGAAGGTCTTTGATCCAAGCATCCATCCCATGATTAGATCAGGCAGAAGAATCTAAAGGTCAAAAGGATTCCCTATGGACTATTATAGCAAAAATGTAATTGAAAACAGATGAGATAAAGATTCAATGTCAATGTTGCAAAGGGGACAAAGTAAATCATCCGGGAGAATATGGAAAATAAAGTTCCCCTTCCCCTACAAAAGTAAATAATCGGTAAATTTTATGGATGGTTTTCTCAGGTCCAAGACGCCCCAACTTTCCCTTTTTCTACGATGACCTCAAACAAATGTAGGATTGCATTCGGACTAATTTTTTCATTATCTTCAGCGTGCTAGCACATGTCATTGATTGTAAATATAACTCTAGATATTTATTTTTTAAAGTTCAAAAATTGTAAATATTCCATCATATTAATTAACATGTTTAATGCACATAGCAAATTAGGGATTAGGTTGCAAATGCATTGCTTGGAGCACAAGGCCGTGGCGTGGGTGGGTCAATGGTGACTTAGTCTTCTTCACATTTTTCTTCACAGTTAGTACAAATATCACGTTGATTTCCAAATTCAACCTTAACCCACTGAATCTAAATAGAATCTTATGTCCTAAAACGCTAACAACGCCACTCACAGATGCTCTTTATCTCTTGAACTTAGAAGGTCTATGCGATTGTTGGGCTCTTTTCAAACCCACAACTATTTATTAATCTTTTATTTGGTAGTCTAAAACTCCAAATAGAATGACTGTTTCTAGTCCAATTAGATAGAGGGCAGGAGATAAAATGTAAAATTAATTCTTGAAGTTTCACTCATTTGCAAATAGTTTCTTGGGATTAAAAATGAAAATGGCTAGCCTTCAATCATTGAACAAAATGGGAAATAAAAGTTTTTTAGAGCATAATGATTTTTAAGTTATGATTCATTACTTACTATAATCTAGGCCCAATTAAATGGGCATGCACACTTTAGGACTAAGATATTGGGCTCAACTAAGGCCCAAAGCTAACCCTAAGATATGGATGTTACAATAACATATGGAATTTGGATATCTGCTGACGTTTGTTTTATTATTATTTAGAATTAACTAGAATGTAACTTATATAATGTTCAGACTTTCTTTTTAATTATATACATGTTGAAATTTTGGTTGATTTTTGTTTTTTAAAGGCACCTGAGAATTTTGTTTTGCAAGCACAAAATTAAAACTTATTTTTCACTTTGATTTCACTTTACTCATTCATGAGAATATGCAGAAATAAAATATGATGCAAGAGATTTTCATCCGTCTTTTAATTTTCAAACAGCCATTCTTTTTTCTGTTTTTATTTTTTTTTATTTTTTATGAGTAAACAGCCTTTCTTTTTTCGTTTAAAAGGAAGAAAAATAAATAAATCCCCGGTCTAGTAACTGTGCCTGAAATCTTTTGGCTCCTATCAAGCAAATTGGAGGCTTTTTCTCGAACCCGCACCAACTAGAAAAAAACACGAACACGAAAAGCTCCGCGCTCGCTCCCCACGGTGCGGTCCACGTGTTTGTTATGAATGTCTCCGCGCTTATTCGGCGCTAACTGCTGCTTCTTCTACTACTACTACCTCTCTAAACATCTTTTCGTCGCGCCGCGACTCTCTGCTTCTTCTCGGTGTCGAATCTCAATCTGTGCCATGTCTCACCGGCCCAACTTCCAAGGCGGTCGCCGCGGTGGCCCCAATGCCGGAGGACGCGGTGCTGGTCGTCGAGGCGGAGGAGGCCGTGGTGGGGGACGCGGCGAGCAGCGGTGGTGGGACCCGGTCTGGCGAGCGGAGCGCCTGAGACAGAAACAAGCTGAGGTTCGTTATTGAATTGTGTTTGGTACCCCCTGTTTGGATGCTGAGAAACCGAGAAATGAGAAGGAATGGAAGTATTAAGCTTACGTATCATGTTTTGGTTTCCAAAGTAGGAAAGAAATTGTTAATTGAGCTGAACAATTGTGAGGTTTTCATGGAATTCTTTATTATTGTCTTTCTGATTAACCGGTAATTTTCATCAAAGAAACTTGGCCTAATGTACGATTGAACGAACCAAAGCGAAGAATCAATATCTTTTGCTAGAAAAGGCTGATGGATCGCAATATTGTATAGTTTTAGGTGCTCTCTTTCTCTCGACGAGCAAATGTACTGAAACATATTGAAGTTAGTTTTACTTGGTGTAGATTAGAAAATATATTGTTTCTTGGGACTGAAAATGGTTTTGATATGCAGATGGAAGTTCTTGACGAGAACGAGTGGTGGAGTAAGATGGAGCAGATGAAAAGAGGAGGGGAACAGGAGATGGTAATTAAGCGTAATTACAGTCGTGCGGACCAGCAAACCCTATCTGATATGGCTTATCAGCTGGGGCTTTACTTGTAAGTGCCAATAAATACTTGGTGCAAAAATGGCTTAAGACTATATTTTAGTGGCAGCATTAACATGTTTGTGGCATTTTTCATGTGTGTGTCAGGTAATTGTGCATTAGGCTTTGAAATGTATAGTTTGACTGGAAGTGCAGAATTAATTTCTTTGAACTATGTGATATGTGATCAGCGGATAGTTCACTTTGATGTGATAGACACTTAAATCACTCTGTTATTTGACGTGAGAATGGTTCACTATCATGTCATAGCAATGTAAACCTACTTAGAGGAAGACTTGGGCAATATTCTGTAAGAGCAACTTCAGCAGAGTAGCTAAAGGTCTCATAATAGCTATATTTAGCTGTTATGAGTCCTTTTTTGTCTCCAACAGATTAGATCCAGAAGAGCTAAAATGCATTTATTGTTACAGGGAATATCATTTTCTTACTACTCACTGTAGCACACTACATCAATATTTTATTAATTCTTTCCTTCTTTCTTCTTCAACGCACCACCCCTTGCCCTGCTTCTTCTTCTTTCTCTATTTCCTCTCTGTCTCTCTCTCTGCGACCGTGAATCTACCAGTCCAACATTGCAGGAAACATTTACTTCAAAACAATCTCCCTCTCTTTCTCTCTCGGAAACTGAAGCGTTTTTTGTTTAGTCGAGGAAATCTCCGAAACCCCATCCCAATCACCACCTCCCCAACCCAACCCAACCTGCCACCATCCCAAAACCTAGATCACACACTCTTCGGGGACCCCTAGATCCAGCTCGCCCTCTACATTGCCATGACCCACGCTGGCCTCACCTTCGCCATCTTCATCCTCTACTTTGTTTGCAAACTCCTTGAGGAGTATCTCCGCCCCATCCAATGGGTCGTGCTATGCTCCATCCTTCTCTGCCTCCATTAGCTTTCACTAAATCAGCCACACTAGGAATTAATCTCATCGATCATCATCAAAAACCCACCATAATTCCTCAAAAATGGTATCACGGCCAGCGGAAATTGCAGGCTCGAGTTTACCGATATAACAAAAGATCAAAGATCTTCCACAAAGATGTATTATCAGAAAGAGATGCTCTAAGTTTGTCTTTCTCTGTTAAGTAGTAGATCAAAGACAACCCTAAGGGTTGGCTCAAGTGATAAGGTCCTTGGTCTTTGTGGTAGTCCCATGAGGTCTAAGGTTCAAATCTCCTTGAGTGCAAAAAATTCTTTGAAGTCAGCCTGCGGGCAAAGCCGGAGTATTATCCGATCCATGTGGAGGGGGCGCTTTACACGGGTCTGAGGTTTACCTGACAGGGGTGGGTACACGAAGTGGCTCTGCTTTAGAAGGGTTCCTCGTCATAAAAAAAGAAAAAGAAAAAAAAGTAGTAGATCAAAGTCTAGACTTCACTATTTAATTGGTCTTATTTAGTATCTTAAAAGAAAAGAGTGGAGAAGTTTAGTTAGAGCAGATAATTCTACCATATAATTTACCAACATATATTAGACTTAAAGTGGTTGGAACTAAACAGAATTTTGGGATAAAAATGAGACTCTCGATCAAAGATTAGGACTCATCAATATGAGTGTATATTTTATATTGAATAAGACTTCAACTTGATTATGTTTTGTTTGGCATTAATAATTTAACTTTTGAAGCTTCATTTTACATGTTTTCTTCTTCTTGACTTTGTACTTGTGGAAGGGAAGCCATGCATACAATAAAGGGCAGGCTCTTGTTGTCAGCAAAGTTCAATTGCCAGATTACCGGGCAGATCTTGATGAACGTCATGGATCCACACAGAACGAGGTATAAATGATCTACACTATATATATTAGTCTTCGTATATTGGTTTGAAAATCTTATGAATTTTAAACCTTTCTTCAGATTCGAATGTCCTCGGATATTGAGAGGAGAGTTGGTAGTCTTTTGAATAGCTCAGATTCACCAGGGGCAGTGCCTGTCAATGATTCTTCTATGACACCCAGTCGTCAGGGAGGCAAAAAATCATCAGCCAGTAGTAATATAAGAAAACCTGACTCCTTGTTGGAGATTGATTCTGCTAAGGAGAAACTTAGTCTTGAACTTAAGCAGAGGCAGGAAAACATGAAGGTACATATGCCAATTTGCTTCAGTTATGACATTATTATTTGTTATTGTTGTGTGCAGAAATACTCAAATTGCTCTAGTTATTTACTTAAATTTGTAGGAGTATGTCAGAGTCCAAATATTGTTAATGTCATGTATTTACTACATACAGGCAAGCGATTCTTTAAGGGCAATACAGTCGTTCAGGGAAAAGCTTCCTGCATTCAAAATGAAATCTGAGTTTCTGAAGGCTGTTGCAGAAAACCAGGTCTGATTTTCTTTTATGTTGCTGGCCATTTAAATGTTTAACTCATTTTTAGTGAATCCTTAGGAGTTAGTTCCAACAGTATCTTCTCTTCTTTGTGTGTGAGTGAGAGAGAGAGAGAGAGGTTGGGTGGGGGAGACAGATGGAGGGAGGGAATCTCTTGATCTGCCTTATGCTCTAGGTGGAATATCAAGGAGCAATTTGATGCATAGTTTGTTTCATGCTACATATTCATGATATGCTATATGTATCCTGAGATTGCACATTAAGAATGGAGGCTTCATTTTTGCCACGCAGATGTCCAATATGTTGCAACTTTGAAGCCAGTAATTCCACTTTAGGGACAGTTAATATTTATAATTCATACCCGAAATTTGGCCTATGACCTGTACCCTTGAGATTTCATTTATTTTTCTTCATAAGTATGACATTTCCATATATGTTTCAAAAATATTTAGTGTATGCTAAGAAGAAAGAAGGAAGAAGAAAGGAGAAGATGCCAAAAAAAGATATTTTGTGATTAGGGTGTTGAACAACGTTGACTAAATGTTCATTCATATGAAGTTTAGGATAACATGTGTCTCGTAGTTGGTCTGCTTAATCTGATTTGATCAGATACGAGATTTAAATGGACTTGTCAAGTATTTAGTGCTGTTTTCTATCACTATACAGAATTTAAATGGACTTGTCGAGTATTTACTGCTGTTTTCTATTGCTATCTTTTGTTTTGTTTTTTTTTTTTTTTTTAAGAAAATGTCTTGAGAAATCCATTGATTCCCTATTTGAGTAATACTCAGCCTTCAATTTCTTTTCGTAGTTTTGGTTCTCTGGTGTTGATTCTAGTATTTACAAGGTTTCACTGATTCTTTTTAGTTTTGTTCGCAATATAGGTATTGGTAGTTTCAGGGGAGACAGGTTGTGGCAAAACAACACAGCTCCCTCAATTTATTCTAGAAGAGGAAATATCCAGTCTGCGTGGTGCCGATTGCTGCATAATGTGCACTCAACCCCGGCGTATATCAGCTATATCTGTTGCAGCTCGTATTGCTTCTGAAAAGGGGGAGAGTCTTGGTGAAACTGTTGGTTATCAGATCCGCCTGGAAGCAAAGCGCTCTGCTCAAACACGGTTGCTATTTTGTACCACTGGAGTACTACTCCGACGGTTGGTAATATGATATTTCTCAACAGCTTCTAACTGCTTTTTGAACCATGTAGTTTGCTTGGCCCTACCTAGGGTATTTTTCGTTTAACTTGTGTATATATATCTTGCTTTTTATAATTCTGGACTATTAAATTGCTTAAAGAGTAGCTTGATTAAATAATTATTTTCATCTTAGATATCAAGCTCTGAGAATATCAAAGTGCAAGGTTTTCTGAATGTTCACTGGTGAAACATTACCTAGGTATTGCACTAAATCTAAATAGAGCTACATGTTTAGTGGACAACATAAAGTTCCACCCTACCAAAAAACAAAATGAAAAAGGAGATTGTTAAATATTAGGATCTCTCATGTTTGTAGTAGCCTATGGGGAAGCCATTGATTCTCATCTTCTACGACATTGTCATATTCTTTCCTGTATTTGATGGTGGACTGCAGGTTCAGGACCCAAAGTTAACAGGGGTGAGCCATCTGCTAGTGGATGAAATCCATGAAAGAGGCATGAATGAAGACTTTTTACTAATAATTCTGCGTGATCTTCTTCCTCGCCGTCCAGATTTACGTCTTATTCTAATGAGTGCTACCATCAATGCTGACTTATTCTCCAAATATTTTGGAAATGCCCCAACTATACATATACCGGTATTTATTTTCATTTAATCTCTTACTGTTGAAACATGAATCTCATTAAGGTTGCCGAAAGCATATATTGTAGTCACACATAATTTTTCTTTGTCAAAATGGCAGGGATTGACTTTCCCTGTGGCTGAGTTTTTTCTAGAGGATGTGCTGGAGAAAACTCGTTATAATATAAAGTCTGAGTTTGACAACTTTGAGGGGAATTCAAGGAGAAGAAGAAGGCAGCAAGACTCTAAGAAAGATCCTTTAACAGAATTATTTGAGGCATGTTCGCATTCTCTGCCTCCTTTTTTTTTTTTTTTCTTAATATTAAAGTTTACTGTTGTATTTGTCTATGCGCTCTAATTCAAGTGGCACCGCCTCCGCTTGTGATACGAAGGTGGAGGGTGAAGTCATAGGTTTAAGACCCACCAGATGTGTGTGCAACTAAACTAATAAAAAAAAATCACCATTTCATTCTTTGCTAAGGCTATTCAATATCATTGGTTTGTTGTATTTGTTTATAGTCTGTAATGTAAATATTTTCTATCTACAGACTGGATTGCTATTCCTCTGTTACGTTGGTTAGGTGATCTATAGCTTTGTAAATTCTCTTTTCCTCAAATCTCATATTGGTGCTATATTAGGTACATTTGATGTGCACAGTCGTGTATTTATGAGCATGGTATCCTTTATGCCAATAGTGTGTGTGAATGGTGGGGCAGACCATATCCTGCCCCGTGTTTACTATTCATTGTTTTCATTTTCATTCAAGGAACCCTGTAAGAGTGTTTATATAGGGTTATCTTATGTAAAAGTACCTCATGTTCAGGACTAAGCTATGAAAAAGAGGGAAAAGTTCTTATTTTGCATAAACAGAACTTGGAAGTCCATGGACTTCCAGAAATATTACCATAAATAAGATTTACATTAGATGTTTTATGTCTCTGAGTTTAGCATCTGATTGCTTCACGGTCCATGAAACTGCAAGTCTGCAACATATAGAGACACATTGAATGTAACACTCTATATCCTTGTCAATGTATCTTTCTTTAATAGTAAAAATTTACAGAAAAGAAAATTATATGGTGTCCGCATAAGTCGAGATATTATGAAGACAAGCTAAGACTTGGGGATTCTAATTTTCTTTCGTTAAGTAAACAAACTTCATTAAAACGCAAAAGGGTACACTCAAGTACACAAGAAGTATACAAGAAAAACACCTAATTAGAAAAAAGATAAAAGAGTCATGAAAACACGCATAGTTAGCAATCTATTGGCATATATGGTATTGAAGAAGAAGGCCTTTAATTTCATCACCGTCCTCTCTTTCTTTTTCTTTTTAGTTTTAGCCCTTCCAGGAAACACTTTTTTTTTTGTAAGTAAATGCACTTTAAGGAGATACTGAATACCATAAATTGTACTGTAAACTTTGTGCATGGTATCTAAAACTGCAGATACACTTAATACATATGATTAACAGGAGGAGTGTTTTTACAGCATTGCCAACTGTTAATGTCTGTATTCTGCATACAATAGGGCTATTGGTTTCCTTCCTGCTTTTCTGTTACCTGTTCTTCTGTGTTCTTTGAATGGCACATTTCCCAATGAACTTTTCTGGCTATTATATGTAGAGGTACTCATTATATTTTTCCAAATGCGTCATTCAGGAATTTCTGCAATGATTCCATAATATACTTACTGCAATATTGCTTTGTTTTATTCAGGATGTTGATATTGATTCTCACTACAAGAATTATAGTACATCTACAAGAAAGTCTCTTGAAGCTTGGTCTGGTTCACAACTTGATTTGGGTCTGGTACGTACTATGAGTATCTATTTATCAATGAAAAGAACTTTATTTATCAGTAGCTTGAACTTTTCATGCTTGATAGAAAAATATGTAGTGGATCTGATTTTATGCTTAGCATTTTGACAGATGTTTGTGTGCTCAAGTGTGTAGCTTTTTCCATTGATAATTTTGAAAGACAGTTCCTATAATTTGTAAGGAGATTAATGGGAGACTTAAAACATCCATGAGAAGTGTTATTGTGTTAGCAAAAATTAACAAAATAAATAAATAAGGAAAGATGTTTAAGAATTGTTCAGCCATTTGTCCCTTTTTCTTGTGTGGCACATGTTAGATGTAAAGTAATGCACCAGAATGTGATAGGAACTTCTATTAATTTGAACATTTTTTATTTATTTATAAATATTTTTAGTATGATAGAAGGAAGTGAATAATTACATATCAGCATCAGGATCATACTTGTGCCACTTGGTTTTTTAGTAATTGTGTTTTTTAGAATTGTTCAGCCGTTGTAATGCATTTGTTTTGAGACATTGTGTTTTTTAGATGTTTATTCTATTGTTATAGGTGAACAATCTTTTTCCAATGTGGATGATCATGACATGCCAAATGGAAACAGATATTTGGCAGACAACTTAACGCTAAACACAGTAATATGGCCTAATGGCATAGGTATTGTTTTGATTGTTACAAATTGAAATGCAAGAGTTTTCATCAGGTTGTGGTAACCATGGTCTTTTTTCTCCGAGCAACTTGACATCGTTCATTTCAATTACAACTGATAGAGTCAGACTGCTGATTGATGTATCTTCATGATTCATATGTTTTGAGAAGCCTCACATTGTCGATTTGATTTGGAAAACTGCTAGAGTTGAGATTTATATTTAGATAGAGGAGAACTTTGAGTAGGAAGTTATTATACTAGCCATTGTTACCCCTGGCTGGCATTAGGCTTTTATTTTATTTTATAAGTAATTGAGATATCATTAAAAGCGTAATGCGCCTCCAAGTACATAGAAAGTATACAAAAAAACCTTCTAACTAGTAGGAGCAAAAAGAACAAGAAAATCATGATAATTAATCACCATAGGAGAAACAAAAGCGACTATCCAGAGATGCAGGATTTTAAAAAATAAAGACTTAATGTCCTCCAACGTAGGGCTGACAATTTTTTACATGACCTGTATACCCGACACAAAATTAGAGAGTTACAAATTGGCATAAATGGGTTCGGGTCATAAACGTTCAACCCGTTTATGATTTTTTTTTTTTTTATAAGTAAAATGCTAAGCTAGAACCGTTTATGAAATTATATATATATAGAACCGTCATGTGAAATTATATCATAAACGCTACTTACTTATCAAAAAAAATATATATATATATATATGTTGAAATTGGTCAAACAAGTCATATTTGGGTCGAAACAGGTCAAATGAGTCATGTTGGGTTAGGTCAAACGGGTTAAACGTATCGCTTTTTGGTCTAAACTATTCAAACGGGTCAAGCGGGTCGTGTTGAGTCACTAGCGGGTCATGTTCGGGTTTGCAGGTTTGACTAAGCGGTCTGGGTTCAGGTTGACCTTTAACAGGTTAGCCCATCAAGCGGGTTGACCTGAACCCAACCCGTCAACCCAAATTGCCAACCCTATTCCAAAGTCCTTTCACGGTCCTCAAAACTTCTATAATTTCTTTTCCTCCATAAACATCACAAAATGTATGAACGCACCATCTTCCATACAACAACACTCCAAGTGTTGCCGACAGTCCACCAACAAATATACAAGTCGACTACTCTTCTAGGTATAACCTAAGACAGCCCAAATCAACTTTAGAAAACATTTTAAATGGCACAAACAACCTCATAATGAAGAAGAAGATGGTCAATAGACTCCTCGTTCCTTTTGCACATACAAAACCTATCAACCAAAATGACATGCTGGTTTTGGAGATTGTCTATGGTAAGGATCTTTCCTAAGGCCACGACCAAACGAAAAAGATTACATTCAAAGGAACATTAGTCTTCCATGGGAAATGACTGGCATTAGGCTTCTGCCTGCCAGCTTTATAACTATGTTGAATTATTTAATTAATTTTTTTTTGATAAATAATTCGTATCATATCATATAAAGGCGCAAGGGGCGCAACCCTAGTACACAGGAAGTATACAAGGAAAAGCCCCACTAAAGGCTAAAAGAAATGCAAAAATCCGCAAAATGCGAAAAATACGAAAAACTAGGCAAAAGAGAAATATGAAATGCCCCAGTCCAAACAAAGAGAGAGTGAAGCATAAAATTTAAAAGCTCGATCTTTGACTTCTCAGAATCTTCAAAGCATCTGGCATTCCGCTCTCTCCAAACAATCCACATGACGCATAGCGGGGCCATTCGCCACACAGGCAGAACAAAACGATTTCCCATCTGACCTCTCTAGCAAACTAACATATCTAGCATCGTCTCAGGCATTACCCAAGTAACGCCGAAAAGAGAAAAAATGGCACTCCATAACTCACGTGCCACATAACAATGCAAAAGAAGGTGGTCTACAGATTCGCCATTCCGCTTACACATGCAGCACCACCCCACCACTAAAACCCCTCTCTTACGCAGATTCTCCATTGTCAATATCTTATCAAGAGCTGTCGTCCAAACAAAGAAACTCACTCGCATAGGAACTTTAACTTTCCAGATACTCCTCCAAGGAAAGGAAGAGGACCCCGAAGTAGAAAGCTCATGGAAAAACAAACGCACCTCGAACATCTTTCGTTTTGAGGGAATCCACCGAATACAATCCTCCCCCCCTTATCGCTGTCTGGAGGAATACAACAAGCCAAAAAATGTAAGCACCACCTCAACCTCCCAATCTTGAATAGCTCGTGAGAAAGGCACATTCCAAAGCACAACCCCATTGGAAATCTCCATATTATCCAATACCCTCGCCTCCTTACACCGAGCAATGCAAAATAACTTTGGGAAAACATCCTTCAGAGATTGAGTGCCACACCAAACATCATGCCAGAAGCTAATAAGGGAGCCATCTCCAACATCAAAAGAAAGATACCTCGAGAACACACTCCACCCCCTCCGAATATGTTTCCACACTCCAACACCAAACGGCCCCTCCACTTCCTTAGAACACCAGCCTCCATCCAAAATACCATATTTTGCTTCCACTACCAACCGCCAAAATGCTTTTTAATTAATGACTGGAGTTATTTAATCTATGACTGATTTAATGTAATAGTGCCATGTAAAACGTGTTATGTACAAAATTTATATCGGGTTGCAGCCAAGGAAATCTGTATCCTTCTTAAGGCTTGCCCTTGACAGAGATGGTAAGGTTGTACAAAATTATCTTTCTAGAAAATATCAGACTCTGAGTAGGCCTACTTCATTATTCTCCTAATGGTGAATCTAACGTCTGATATTATTATAATCTCTAGTACTTTCTTTGAGACAATCCCTAGTCTAGCTGCAAAGCTCCGAGTAGACAATAATAATTAAAAAAAAAAACTAAAATTACTACATATAAATTATTTGTGACTGAAATTTTTTTAGAAAGATTGATCTTGTGAACTGGTTTAGAAGCTTCTAGTGTCTTCATTAAGTAAGATCTTAACACATTCTTTTCTATGAAGTCAAGAAGTTTATTGAAAACACCAACAAAGTGCAGACAATTTTAAACAGATGTGGTTATTACAACCCATCTGTAAGAGAAGTGTCACAAAAAAGTAAAAAAGATATGATTATGAGAGATCCTGATAACTCTAAAACTAAAAATGATTTCAATTTTGGTGTGGATGATGCCTTATTACCTGAATTGGATATATACTTAGCACACTTGCAGCTTTTGGGAGACATCTACACCCATCTTTTTTCAATTGGTTCTTGTTTGTCTTGAGGTTATAAGTTAAGCACAGCTGCTCCTGTGGCCCACTGGTGCAATTCAGTGGGCAATTCAGATGGCACTCTCCTATTTGCATTTCAGATTCATAATTCGTCGGTAGAAGATTGCTGGATGTGCTCGTTATATATTGCTTGGGTGGGGAATTGGGATGACAGTTTTGTTATTTAGATTTTTTTCCCCTCCATTCCAAAGATGAGATATTTCTATCACTGCTTTCCTCTATGCAATATAATTTATTATTAATATCTATTTTCTTACTCCAATTTAAATTAGGATTTTTCTTGTAGTCATATCACTGTGTTGAATTGTAGGTGGAGGCAACAATTGAATATATTTGTCGCCGTGAAGGTGATGGAGCTATTCTTGTATTCCTTACGGGCTGGGATGACATTTCTAAGCTGCTTGACAAAGTTAAAGGAAACAACTTCCTTGGTGATCCCAGCAAGTTTCTAGTCCTTCCCCTACATGGTTCAATGCCCACCAGCAATCAGCGTGAGATATTTGATCATCCTCCCCCTAACAAGAGGCAAGCCTACTTTTACTAATGTTGTCTTTTTAATGTTAAGATCATTATTACTTCTTTTATTGTTTTGAGTATTTCTTTGTTGTCTATCAGCATGATAGTGCATATATGGATTAGGTAGCTTAATTATGGCTGTCACTGTGCATAGTTTTCTTACATTAGGAGGACCAAGGCACAAAGGAATAAGCATGGATTTCTCTACGTCGTAAACCAACTCACTAAACAAGTTGCAAAATTCCCTAGACCTTTTGAAACTGGTCTATATGATCTTGACCTCTACAATATTAGTATCGCATATATTCCCATATATGGGGAAATTAAGGTGATAATTCCTTATTGGAATAACATGAGGCCGGAAGAACGCCCTTATTGTTATGTACTCACGGTGGGAAGCAAAATGCAATGGAGGATAATTGATACTACTACTATTCATCCAGACACTATTGGCATTTTTGTGAAATATTAGAAGACCGAAGTCGGTTGGTGGGGTTGTATATTGGAAGCAGTCTTGTGCATGAATCTCAATAATTTTCTGCTTATTTGCAGCCTTGTATGATTGTTAAAGGTGAGAATGACGAGCCTCTGTGGTACCATTAGTGTTAGAGTTTGTTGAACATAGGACTCCGTTTCTCCCTGTATTTTAACTGTAGAATGTCAATTGGAACACTGCTAAGCCCCTCACAATTTCACTTGTCAGAAAAATCTTTAAACTTCTTGCCTCTTTGTTTTCTAAATTCTAAATATGCTTCATCTATTATTGTAGGAAAATTGTGCTGGCAACAAATATTGCAGAGAGTAGTATCACTATAGATGATGTTGTGTATGTCATAGACAGTGGAAAGGCAAAGGAAACTAGTTATGATGCCCTGAACAAACTAGCTTGTCTATTGCCATCGTGGATTTCTAAGGCTTCCGCACATCAGGTATACAGTTAGTGCCATAAAGGTGAAATAGCAAATGAGAGGTTCTTTTTGAAACATGTTTCTCCAGCTTATTTAGCTAAACTGATATGTTGCTTAATTGGGTGTCCCTTCTTTTTCTTTTTTCTCCCTCTGTCTTATGTTGATTATGGTGAAACAATTTCAGAGACGAGGTCGTGCTGGCCGTGTGCAACCTGGAATTTGTTATAGACTGTATCCAAAAATGATCCACGATGCAATGCTTCAGTATCAGTTACCTGAGATTCTTAGAACACCTTTGCAAGAGCTATGCCTGCATATCAAAAGTTTGCAGCTTGGAACTGTTGGATCATTTTTGGCCAAAGCACTTCAGCCACCAGATGCTCTTGCAGTTCAAAATGCGATTGAACTTCTTAAAACAATTGGAGCTTTAGATGATATGGAGGAGCTTACTCCTCTTGGTACGTAACATTGAATACAAGTTGTCTCTATTGGATTACGGTAATTGTAAACATCAGCCCAGGCTGATGCTACAGTGCATCAGCCTGGGTCTGATGTGGGCCCCATATAAAAAAAAAAAAATTTGGGCTGATGCTAATCGGGACTCATTGGATTATTACCTTTAGGATGATATATGATTGTAATCTGAATAATTTTGTGTATAGGTCGCCATCTTTGCACTCTACCGTTGGACCCAAATATTGGGAAGATGCTTCTTATGGGGTCTATCTTTCAATGCCTCAATCCTGCCTTAACAATTGCCACAGCTCTTGCGTATCGTAACCCATTTGTCCTACCAATAAATAGGAAAGAGGAAGCTGATGCGGCCAAAATATCCTTTGCTGGTGATTCTTGCAGGTTGGTCGTTAAGCTGAACCATTCTGCTGCACATTTGCATCTGGAGAGTTTTTCAAAAATGTCCTTGATTCTGTCGCTAATTCCAAAATTTTGGACACATTTTTGATGCAGTGACCACATAGCACTTCTTAAAGCCTTTGAAGGATGGAAGGATGCAAAACGAAATGGAAGTGAAAGAGCATTCTGTTGGGATAGCTTTTTATCCCCAGTAACCTTGCAGATGATGGACGATATGAGAATGCAGTTTCTAGATCTATTATCAGACATTGGCTTTGTAGATAAATCAAGGGGTGCTAATGTAAGCATTTATGATTTTCAATTTTTGCTGTTTAAAGTGAAGTATTCCTTCCCCCCTCCCCACTTTTTTTGTTTATTTTTTTTTTTCACTATTTAACCATTTCAACCCAAGAATTTCTAATCGACTGACTTTTGTGGCTGGTGAATTTTGCCACTCTATTTCCTTCTCATATAACCATATGAAAATTGTTGTTATCTATGCGAAGAAGAAGGATTTGCAGGATTTACTAGACGTGATATGTCTGTGCAGGCTTACAACCAGTACAGTCATGATTTGGAGATGGTCTGTGCAATCCTTTGTGCTGGACTCTACCCAAATGTTGTGCAGTGCAAAAGAAGAGGAAAGCGAACAGCATTCTACACTAAAGAAGTTGGGAAAGTTGACATCCATCCTGCTTCTGTCAATGCTGGGGTTCATCTTTTCCCTCTGCCTTACATGGTTTACAGTGAAAAGGTGAAAACAACTGGCATCTACATCCGAGACTCTACAAATATATCAGACTATGCTCTACTTCTATTTGGTGGTAATCTCACCCCTAGCAAATCCGGGGAGGGCATTGAGATGCTTGGTGGTTACCTTCATTTCTCTGCATCAAAGAGCGTTTTAGAGCTAATACGGGTAATGTCCTCAAGATTTTTTGTTGAATTTTGTGACTCCTTAAATGATGTTTCCTTTTCTTTTTCCTTTCTCCTTTTCTTTATATATAAGTTTGGGTTTTTGCAGAAATTGCGTGGGGAACTTGATAAGCTTCTAAATAGGAAGATTGAGGAACCGGGGTTGGACGTTTCTATGGAGGGAAAAGGAGTGGTTGCTGCTGTGGTTGAGTTATTGCACAGTCATAATTTACGTTACTAAATTCCGTACTTTTTTCCAAAATTAACACAGTTAAACAGCAGTCCTGCCATTCCTTTTTTTTTTTTTTTCTTCTTCCTAGTAAGCAATTTTTTTTTTCTCCTAGTAAGCAACATGAAAACCATTGAATTCTGCCACCAACATTTTTGGGCATTAGGATGTATGTAGTTTAGTTGGGTGGCTATAATACTAATTTTGTGTAGGCAAAAATAACATGGAGGATGTTTTAGCGATCTCAGTTTGTATTTAGCTATAACATCTATATAAGGTTGAAATTTTTTCAATGCTCTAGTTCGTGGTACATGCTAAATACTTTTCAAAAAAAAAAAAAAGAAGTAAAACTCGTGATGTTATTAAAATCATAAAGGAGCATTGCACAACAATTACAATATCTCTTATGAATACATGATAATCTTTCATCCAAACTTGTTCCAAAGGATTGATTAATGGCTACCTTTGACAGATGGTGAGCAGCACAATTGGCTTCACTTTTGATGTGCCTCACAAACCATGACGGGAGACTATTGAACACAATCTTTGTATCATGAATAAGTCGCCCAAACCAACTAGCACCGCCCTTCCTTTTGTAATGCTTGCACTATTTCCAAAGCATCTTCTTCCAAAATAATATTTTGCAATCCCAATCCCAAGACTGCTAAATTCCCCGACTTTTCAAGTTTCAAAAGCTTCCGCTACTGTGAGGTCAAAAATGTAAGGCTTTGAGGAACACACAGACACCACCACCTTCCCTTTGTGGTCTCTGGCAATTGTACCCACCCCCATTTTTTTTTATTTGTCTATCCCTACATTCCAATTTACCACATCGTACATTGGCCTGTGATCCTCTCCACTTTGGGGTCTCTCTGCCTTGGTTTTGCTCATTTAGGTTCTTCATATTAAATACAGCTTTGCGAAATTCCTCCACAACCTCCTTTGTGCTTTTAAGTTCTAACTAACAAGGAAGGATAGGGAAACTCACCTCCAAAAACCATTGTGTTTTTTGGCATCCAAATTCTTCTTGCTATGGTTGCCATTAGTTTAAAATCCTCCTCATCTAATCTCTCCATCAGCCCTTCTAAAATGCATACAAATAGTCTTATCCATTTGAGTACTTTTGGATTTTGTTTTGCTACATTCCGTCTAGGTATCGGCGTAAGATGGACAACGCCAAAGAATCTAGCTAGTGGTCTCCACCTCTAAGCCGCAAATAGGGCAAAGTGGATCTTTTACTATCTTTCTTTTAAAGAGATTTTCCTTTGTCGGTAGTAAATTATTGCATGCCTTCTATATAAACATCTTTACAACCCTTGGAACATTATTCCTCCGTATCCCCTTCCACATATTACTATGGATACGTTTAGTATATGTGGAATGATTATTTTAATGAATAGCCTTTATTAAGAATGTAAGAAGTTAAATAAAATAGTTTTGATGTTAAAGTATACATATACTTTAATACTTGGAATAGACATTCTCATGGCCTATTCATCAAATTAAGGGAATAACTATTGCCAAACTAGTTTGTCTTGTTATCGAATGGGACTTATTGCCAAACTGCATATGCTCATGACTTCCTCTTTATTAAGGGTCTGTTTTAGATTGCGATTTTAAAAATAGCGATTTTAAAAAGTGTGATTTGAAAACATGATTTTTGAAAACGCAGTTAAGCGTTTGGCAAAATCGCAATTTGACCTTTAAAATCATAATTTAGCATTTAAAATTCTGCGTTTTCAAAAAAGTACCTCCTTACTTGCGATTTGAAAACACAAAAAATCTGAGTTTCAAATTGTAATTTTTTAAAAACGAAATTCCCAAACAATCCAGTTTTTGCGATTTGGTTTAAAATCACACTTATTGTCTATGAAATCGCAACCCTAAACGCACCCTAAAAATCTCTTGTAAGAGAGGAACATTCCACCACTTTGTATCTTCTTCAATTAATCATTCACGATCGCCTCTCTATCAAGAATCCTTACCAATGATTAGATAGCATAAGTAGTGGGAGTCAACAGGCCATTTTTCCTTCCAAATTTTTATGGAAGCCCCATCTCCCACTCTCCACACTAGTCCTGCTTTTAGAAGGTCTTTGGCGTTCCATATACTTTTCCAAGCATAAGACGAGCAATAGCCCAACTTAGGTTATTTTTGGTACGCGGAATGACTATTTTTTGGAATAGCCTTTGTTAAAAATAGAATGACTGAAATGAATTAGCTTTGTAATAGTCATTGTCATGGCCATGAGAGAATGGTTATTCCTTCAATTGAGATAATAATCATTCATCTTAATTTGAGAGGAATTACGATTCCTTCAATTGAAGAAATAATTATTCTCTCATGGCTATCGAAATAACTATTTCAAGGCTAATTCATTTTATTCTTTTCATTCTTAATAAAGGCTATTCCTTGGAATAACTATTCCGCATACCAAACATATCCTTAGACTCCAAAAAAGTACCTAGCATATAGTATTTCTCCTTAAAGATTCACACCACTAGAGTATCAGGATTTTGAAGTAGTCTCCATCTTTGATTTGCTAGTAACACCAAATTAAAACATTCTAGATCTTGAAAACCCAATCCACCCTGCCTTTGACTGTCCCATTTTAGACCAACTCATCAATGCAACCTTGGATTCATTTCTTAATAGTCGCACCAAAATTTAAGTATCATGGAATTTATTTCCTTGTAAAGAGACTTTGGCATTTGAAATATACTCATACTGTAATTTTTTTGTCCTGAGACTTTTTCATAGACATCCAGTAATTCTTGTATTCTGCCTCATTCTAGGACTAATCCTTTATAAATGATTTTTTTTTTTGGTGATTATAAATGATTATTTTAGCATTCTTGTCCTATGTGGCAAGCCCACATTCATTTGATCATTTTACATATTAAAAAAACAAAATAATCTAATGGATGTGGGCTTTCCACATGAGCAAGAATGCTAAAAGATGGCTTTTGAAAATGCTAGGAAGCATTTTTCATTTGAGAATCCTAGCATTTTTCATTTTTCATTTTAATAATGACTATACTTTTTTTTCTAATTAATAATGATAATGACTATACTTTACAGGCACGTTGACGCACCTAAATCAACTTGTGGTGGAATTGGTATTAACAGGATCATATGCAAACTATTTAAAAATCAAGGTAAAGGAAACCATTGCTTTGACCTATAGATTAGCTATAAATTGGTTTGTAGTTAATTTTTACGAATTAGTCTAATAAAATGATATGTGTCTATAGCATGTGAGAAGCACAAATTTTTTAATAGCATGTGATTCTTACATGTTTTTTTAATAGTATTAATAAGAAGCATGTGAGAAAGCATGTGCTTCTTATTGGTTTTAGAAATACATATCATTTTATTATACTAGTTTGTAGGAATTAGCTACAAACCAATTTGCTACACATCATTTTTTGGTCCTTCTCCCACCCTTTTACTTTTTAAAATTATTATTGGATTTGCAGGACCCCAGGTCCTGCAAATCCAATAATAATTTAAAAAAGTAAAAAGATGAAAAAAGAACGAAAAAAGAAAATATAGCATTTCTCTTCGAGGCTTAAGCAAAAAATCAAAGAACTCTGTGCGTTTCTCGAGTAATCACATGCAATTGCTTTGAAAGCCAATGCAAATGTGATCAATGAGCTAATTTTATAATAAATTGGTCTCTTAATCAATGTGCAGTGAAAGGAAAATGGAACAAAACCCTTCTTACATTTGCAACTCAATAGGGACGAGTCGAGTGAGGTCGTCAAGGTGAGAAATGTTTGCCCTACTTCACACTCTAATTCTGTAAAATTTATTTACGAGGAAAATTAACTTCTTCTCCCTCCACCTAATCCTCTTGCATTTAGACTACGAAATTTTAAAAAGTGACATTCAATTTCCTCTAATTATCAACCCATTACAAGCTACACCCATAGTTATCAATTAGCGTTAGAATGGACGGAAAATGTTGCATGTGCACCACACGTGAATTTTTATGACTTAAACTTCTCAAAATATGCTTGAAAATTCTTTAAAAAATAAAAACATTGAAAAAAAAATGAAGGAATTGGTCAAACAGCCTCTCAGCCATGAGGGGGTGGTTTGATCAGCCCTCTTCCATTTTCGGTAGTGGCTGAACCACTTCCACAGCTTGTGAGGTGGCCTAACTATTTCGACAACCTGTGTGGGAGAGGGGGAAGGGGTTCGACCACCCCCTTCATTTTTTTTTTTCAATTATTTTAATTATTTTAATTGTTTTTAAGGACAATTTCAATAAAACAACATCAGAAACTGAGGCATTTTGGGTCATTTTTGTCAAAAACAAATCACGTACGCATCACATGACATTTTTTCCATCCAAGTTGATAGAAATACAAATAAATGTTGTTAATCATAATAGGGTTGTAGTTAATGGAGGTCAAGTGTTATTTTTAAAAGTTTAGTAATCTAAATGCTAGAGACTTGCAAGTTTGAGAGGCTAAATGTTATAAGTCCAATTTCGTGTTTTAACGGCGACTTGATTGGCCTCAAGAAACCTGTGGATGATTTATATAACTTTTCGTGAAATTTAGTGGTTGAGGTTTGTAAAATTTAACATTTTTGCCTCTATATCATGTATGGTAAGTTGGTAACAAAAAGGGAAACTTTATTTACCCGTGAAACTGTTATAAATTTTACAATGCTCCTCGAAAGTTTAAAAGTTTGGAGTGTAGTGTTCGATGTATCAGCCTCTTAAATCCAAAGGAAGAGTAAAAATACCAAAATACTCTCTTTTATTAAAAAAAAAAAAATTCATGCAAGCTGTGGGTCTATACTGACCCAACTAACCTAGATCCTTTACCATGTTAGAATATTAATTAAATGATTAAATTTATTATTTCCTATTAGCTTAAGTGTAACGCCCCAATAAATTAATTAACTTGTAATTAGCTTAATGGTTATTTTCCCAGTCTTAATCCACACGGATTAAAACTCAAGATCTATATCATTTCTCGAGAGGGAGAGAATCTGTAAAACATCAGCTTGAAATTATTGCAATATTTCATAGTTGAACTAATTAATTTGATTAACTTGGAGTATTACCTATAAGGCATCCATATCAGTTAACTGGTAGCTAATTAAATCCACTACTCTTCAGTAAATATTATAGTAAATAGTGGAAATAAGGATAGTTGATATAAGTTATTAACAATATATCTCTCGACATTAACTATCATAAAAAATAGACACAAAGCAACCAAACATAAAAGACTAATAAATAGCTTAGTCAAACCTTAGAATGCGGGCAATTCGCTTGACATATTCATCCCATCGAATCGCCTCACTATGTCTTGGAATCTTGATAAGTTGTACAATACCGATGTATTTTACAGGTAGATGAAGTAACTGAGTAAGTCCACTAATTTATAAAGTAAAAACAATATGAAACTGAGTTATAAAGTAAATCTCTAACACAATTATAAAATATCATTCGTAAACATGGACTTTTCATAAAATGGTATGTGTCATCTCCGTTATTATACCGTTGGAAAATTTAAGATTTATTTGAAGAGAGTTGGTATACTTCCGGCAATCGAGCACTTGGGTTTTCATGTATGAAATACGCTTTACATATAATATAGATTGAGTCATATGTTAACAATATGGTCTTTCCAAGATATTAACTCATTCTCAGTTCTCGTAAGAACATTTGATACAACACCGATGCATCGGATATTATATAAACAAATCGTTTTATACCAGCAGTTTAACCTAGGGGGACCCACACTACTAACAAAGCCGTAACAGTAACTCCATTTAAATAATTGCGCTAGTCACAATTAACTACCTATGGATCCAAGGCCCACATATTAATAAATCATTTTGACAATAGAGTTAACCTATAATAATAGTAGCACCGTGACTGTTTATATACCATGTCATACAATGCAAATATTGTTCATTCGTTCTTAAAATAAGAATATAAGCAATTATCATATTGTAAAAAGTAAAGCTTGTAACATAAAAAATGATGTGCTCAGTCCGCTGACATATCACACTTAAACAAGTACAATTTCATACTCAGTTATTTACTTACTTCGAATGCTCATATAATTTTTCAGACATTTTTGAGATCCCGCTACTACAAAACAAGCCAATAATATTCTAAGAGTCCTATTCTAAATGCTTAAAACCTCTTAATCACAAGTCACATGCATTAACCCATCATAAAACCCTAATTATGCATTTCTGGACACTATCGAATGCTTGACATCTAGGCCAAATGTTTGACCTCGCGAAACGAACGTTTGACCTGGAATGATGGAACGTTTGATGATGGCCAAAATACATAAAATTGCCAAAACTATCCATAAACTTTACTATTAACCAAACCTAAGTTTAAACCAGCCTGTAACAATTATACCAAGACATGTCATCTTGATGAATTATAAAAACATGAATAGCCTAAAATCATTTTGGGGCTTTTAATACATTTGGTCATAAAAGGTTTTAAACTCTAACATACTCTTTTTACAACTTGCAATATGCTTAGTGATAACATAATCAGTGATAAAAACAAAAGAAAATGGTGTGAAAATTGAAGATTATTTTGAAGAGGATAATCTTTTCCAAATAGACTCCTCTTAAAAATCTCTTTTTCTCTTACTCTCTAATGGTATTCTGCGTGTTTGGGCGGATGAAGACTTCATCGAACGTTTGGTGTACCATCAACTGCCCAAACGTTTGTTATCCAACGATTATAGGTTTTCATTAAACGTTCGATGTACTATGCCAAATGTTCGATGTATTGTTCTGATACAACGGCCTACACATGTGCAGATGTGTGGGCAAGGTGAACAGTGCTATACGACACTGTCAAACGTTCAAAGAGAGAGGCTCGAACGTTTGACATGTGAAATTTTTAAAATAATAATAATTCTTTTGACAAATTTTAAAATAACATTTATTAATATTTTGGGGTATATATGTACAAACTCATCTAAATCATAGCATAAACTCTATATTATATAATCCAACTACACACGTATACATGTATTTCACATCACATAAGCAAAACACATGGATACGAGCATTTGTTAACACTTTTGAAGATGTTGTGTTACAAGGCACCTATCAAGGCGGTATTTTTTGCCCCTTCCCCCCTCTTAAATAGAAAAAAAAAAACAAAAAAAACAAAAATGGAGGTATTTATTACTTTTGACGTTTATGATAGCCATCTTGACAAGTTTTCAAATAATTTTACAGAAAAATTACACATACCTCCCTTAAACTATTATCTAATTATCAATGTCCCTTCGAAATTATTGGATGAGTCAATGTTCTTCCTAAACAACACAAAATTTTCAAGGTCCTCCCAATTACAAGAATACTCTTCATAGAATTATAAAATATTATTAAAAAACAATTATTATTCTTTTTAAAAAAAGAAATAAAGAAAGAAAATAGGTCCAGGGTCAACCAGCACATTGGCCAAAATGGGGTTGGCCCCCGTGGCTATTAGAGGTGCTTCAACCACCCTTGCAATTTTTGTTTTTTTTTTTTCAAAAATGAGGGGTGATCGAATCACACCCTGGCCATTTAGGGGTGGCCAAACCATGGAAACTTTCTTTAAAAAAAAATTTAAAGGTCATTTTTGTCTTTTGGTAGTTTGAGGAGGCATTAACAATTGGGTGATTGTTTTAGGAGCTATATGTACTTTTCCCTAATTTTACACAATTCTATTTTTTTTTGAGATTATTATTATTATTATTATTATTAAAAAAACTAATGTAATTTTCAAAATGTATATAATAAATGGGATATATCAACTCTATTATCGTTGTATTGAAAAAAAAATCAATTTATATAGAGTAATGCTACATACTATATAAACATTCCACACAATTTGATGTGTCAAGGTTTAGTAGTCCTTTGATCATAAAGAAAAAGAAAAAGAAAACTAATGACTATTAAACCTTACTATATCAGTCTTGTGGAATATTTGTGTGGTATATGACATTATTTATTAGCATAATGATACAACATCAACATGTTTTCAGATATTATCTTACTCTTATAAAATCTATGGGTTAGTTTGGTAAAATGTAAGAAAAATTTTGGGTTTTGAAAAAGGTAAAACTTGAGAATTGATTTGGAAGGTCCAACATTTGAAAAAAAGTGTGGTGTGTGGAGTTCATAAATGAAAATTTGTTTGGTGAAATTTTGAAAAGTATTTTTGAACATTAAAAAATTGAAGACTGTTTCTCAAAATAAAAATAAAAACTATTGTAGTTTACACTCGGCCACCGTGTTATTTGTGCCATACGGTCCTTACAGCCATGCATCACGGGTCGTCCAAAGAATCGAGCGGCTACTACAGGGTTGCCAAACATTCCTAGTGGCCATCGTGGGGCGATTAAACATTCTTGACAGCTGCTGCGAGGCCGCTAGAAGTTCTTGGTGGCCACCATGGGGCTGCTGGACGTTCATGGTAATTATTATTTTGAGAAGTATTTTGTGAAAAATGTTTTGGGGGGTTTTTTTTTACAAGAATTTTGTGATTTATTTTGAAAAGTATGTTAGTGGTGGAAGTCACATATTATAATCCGTTTGAATAAATAATATTTGAGAAGAGTTTTTAGCATTTGAGAAGCAAAAATAATTTTTTAAAATGTTTTTCGAAACAGACCATAAATATTTATACATGTACTAATAACATATGAGATAACACTATTCATTTAAATTATATTAGTTAACAAAAATTTGATCTTGAGAATTAAGATTTTTTTTTTCTTCTAAATACATAGGGTACAAATAATTTAAAGTTGTATTTTTTCGTAAAACATGGTGATTTATAGTTTGAGAATATATATAATTTATTGGAAAAAATACAAAATAAGTCATTGTAGTTACACTTATTTGTAATAAGCTTCTTGTGGTATACAAATGTTTTAAAAGCTCTATGTGGTATGCAAAAATAATAAATAAGTCCATACAATCAACTTTTGTTCAAAATTTTGACGTATTCTATTAGTTAGTGTGTAACGTGAGATCCAATTAGTGTGCAACACCATGGACGCCATGATCACGAATCAACACAGACTTCCCCTTTAGCCAGATTAAGCCTTTGTGGTTGAAGCAGTTGTGGTGAGATCAGCTGCAGAGGAGCAACAAGCAATCTGAGGAGGCCTTGGGTGGTTCTTGGTGGTGGATAGGGTCTTGCTTGACAGGGAAGCAATTGCGTATCAAGTGGAACCCTAGATCATTTTTGGCGCCGCCATTGTCTTTGACCTTGTGTGGAGAAGTGTTGTGAGCCATGCGGGTCTATGGAAAGCGACGGAAAAGTTTGAGGGCTAGTAATGGAAATTGGAAGAATGACTTGAAATGCCGCTGGGAACCAGCCAAGGCTCCCTAGATCGTCGTCGATCTCATCACAACTGCTTCAACCGCAAGGGCTTACTTTGGCCGAAGCGGAAGTTTGAATTCTACTCCATGGTGATCTTCGCGGTGTTCCTGTTTGTAATGGTGTCCATTGTGTTGTAGAGCTAGATAACATTGGTGTTCAAGTAGGGTGGCAACACCATGCTAACGGATGACAAATGTCATTATATAATTATCTAACGTGACAGTGACACACTAATAGAATCCGTCAAGATTTTGGACTGAAGTTAATAGTATGGACTTATTCATTATTTTTACATACCAATGAAAATTATTTGTTATTTTTATACCACATAAAGCTTATTACAAATCAATATAACCACAAAGACTTATAATTAGATCTGGCGTGATACATTAACAAAATCAGTAAAGATTTTGAACAAAAGTTGATAATAGAGATTTATTTGTTATTTTTGTATATCATATGAAGCTCTTAGCACATTTTTATACTACATAAGAGCTTACTGTAAATAAATAAATAAATTAAAAAAAAGGCTTACGGTAAATCAGTGTAACCACATAATGGATTTTGCAATTTTTTTTCCCTTATTTATTTACGTACTGAATTCTTATTAACAGCCCCCCGCCCGGGCGCATAGATAAAAAAAAAAAAAAAAAAATTATAGACGTCAAAAGGAGGTGACAAATTGTTTCTTCCCTCTCAGAGTCCCACTCTTTTCTTTCTTCTTCGTTCCGGGTCGGTAACAAAACCTGTAAAACCCCCAAAACATGAGTTTCAGAGTGAAACACTAGAAACCCTAGAATTCAAATCCAACCTTGTTTTCTCGAAGAACCCGATTCCAAGACACGCAAAAGCACTAAATGGGTCGACCCGAACCCTACGTCTTGTTCTCCCAGACCTTTAACCACCCCCATCTCGACGAGTACGTAGACGAGGTAACCTACTCCCACTTTCTCAGAGTTTCGTTTCCTTAGTTTTCAAATTAAAATTAAATTCTTCGGAATCCTTTTTTTGTTGTTGTTGAATTTTTTTATGTTTTGTGTGATGCTTAAATAGCTTCCTAATGAGCAATTTTGCATAGGAAATTACTTAGCGCACTCTGTTTTACGGGCATGTTATTAGTTGAATGCTGCCTTTTGCTAATGTTGTTCTTATTCAGGTATTGTTTTCTGAATCCATTGTAATAACTGCCTGCGAGTTCCTTGAACAAAATGCTTCCTCGGCTGCTCAAGCTGTAACGCTTCTTGGGTACGCGACGCTTCTGACCTATATGATTGTTTTAACATTTCCTTTTTAATGAGTTAAACTGTGATGTATTTGGTCCCAACTAACGAACTTATTGAATTTTTGAAATAATTGTCCAACTAGGTTTATGTTAAATGTGGTGGTATATATACTCGGTAAAAAAGCTCCAGTTGTGTTACAACATTAAAATTGGGCTTAAGAAGTTGGGAATATAATTCAATTTTAGAATTTTTTTGTGATGTTTGACGTATTGGGGTATTGGAACAAACTTGCTCCGTGTTAGTATTTGATGATGCATGATATGGATTTTGTGAGTAGTGACTATTTAAATTATTTTACAGGGCTACTTCGCCTCCCTCATTTGCTTTGGAAGTATTTGTTAAATGTGAGGGGGAGACAAGGTTTAGGCGTCTCTGCCAGCCTTTTCTTTATTCTCATTCTTCATCAAATGTTCTAGAAGTTGAGGTAATCTAATTTATGTTGCCATTTGGCTTCCTCATTTGTCCATTTATTTGAAACGTCATGGTGCCTGCAAATTTCAGTAGATTTATGTTGAGTTATACTTGTATCTTATGTTATTTTACTCTCTGTGATATTTTTCTAGTCGTTTTAATCATACTTATATGAAGTTTGATTCAATGGGTCATTTGTCTGTGATGCGAAAAGTTTAGGAAAAGGCTTTAATGCACATGTATACTTCCCAAGAATACAGACTTTGTTTCCCCCTTTTCTGGTTGTTTGAAGAGTACAGACATGGTGGATGTGTTTGGTAAAGAGTTTTGTTGTGAGTTTTTTGTTTGAATAGAAAAAAGAAGTGACTGATTTGATAGGTGAAATGAGATGTGAATTTTTTGTGAGAAAAAAGTGAAGAAAGTTGTTTGGTAATTAGTTTTGAAGAGATGTTGACTTTTTTTTGGGAGGAGTGAGAATGTGTTGGGAGTGGTTTACCAAATGATGCCGGTCATACTCTTATTTTGTGAGAAATTTGAATACTGTATTGATCCACCAGGTAGAGCGAGATCAAAGGCTGGAAGGCTGTATGAGATTAACACATTTTCTGTGATGAACTGCTGGTAGAGGATGTAGAGGCATCTGAGTAGAGAGTCTTTATTTTGAACCGACCTCTCAGTGGTCACTTGACTAGATGGAATGATGGATTCCAGCCACTGAGTTAAGGCTGTGAACTTGGAATTGATGACAGGCAAATGGAGCAGATTGGATATGTCTTGGGAGTTGAGAGAAGTAAACTTAGTTGGGGGATTCGTGTGCAAGAATGTGCTAGTGAGTGTTGTGGGACCTGCATTGCTTGGTTTTCTTCTCTAAATGAAGTTTTACTGGTATGTAATTTGGTGAAATGGATGATGTGTGTTCCTTATCCCAAGCAACATGAAGATGATAAGCCTCATTTGTTGCATATCCTAAGCCAATGTGGTCATCAAAGTCATTAGAAGGTTTGATCCTTTTTTGGGGATACAATAAGGATGAAGCACTGGATATCACTCTGTGCGATGGCCTTGGGATGGTAATAGAGAGTTTTTACTTCTGATTTACATTGGCCGGTAAATAAGATTATGTGACTTTGGTGTAGGGATAACATATATGCTTTGGGGCTTTTTACCATATGTTGATTTTCAGAGGTGATGTTTGGATTTTCTCACGCTTCTGCAACTCTTGAGATGGGTATTAGAAAGATGACTTAATTATTATTATTTTTTTTTTCTCGAGGAGTTTAGTTTGTTAGGAATTCTAAGGAATGACTAGTTAGGAGTTTTGGACTTTGTGTGTGTAGTTGCTAAAAAAAGAAATTTTATATGGGTGTAAATGAAGTTTGATTATCCACCACCACGTGAGAACATAGAATTAAAATAATTAAATCTAGATGGAGATTGGGAATTTGTTTGAGTAGAGGTTCTTTGATAATCTTTTTTATAAATGACATTCCCTGCAATATAATTTTTGTGTAGATGTGGACTGCTTATAAAGTCATCTCGGAAGACTATTTTCTTTATAAATGGTATAGTTGTTTTCAATGAAGATGCATTGTATTATTATTTTTTTTAATTTCACAATTATGTAATTCACAATTATTGTTGATGTTTGTTGATCAAAAGAACATATATTATCTTAGTGATATAGTCACTAACAGCTGTACATACACAACCTGTATAGCTTGAAAATTGAATAGATCTCCATTGAGGTATAGGTGTGATAGAGGTCCCAGTCCTTGTGAGAATTAATTTTTTGTGAGTAGTCTTTGTGGCTTACCTCAATCAGGGGTCAATCTAGGCATTCCATTCGATGGACTATCTCCTCAGTTTGCCTAGATATTTTGATCATTTCTATTGTTGTTTGCACTGTTAGACTCTGTTACATTTGTATTTTGGTGGATTTAATTGCATATTAAAGAAGTCGTAACTTTTTTGCAGGCTGTTGTAACTAATCATCTGGTTGTAAGGGGCAGCTACCGCAGTCTAAGTTTGGTCATTTATGGAAACACGGCAGAGGATTTGGGGCAGTTCAATATCGAATTTGATGATAACTCGCTGAGAAATTTAGTTGGTTCTGCCGAGGAAAAGCTTGAAGACCTCCCGCTGGCTTTGCATTCAACTAACCTGACAATTGAGGAATCTATATCCTCTTTGAATGCGTTATCCATTCCAGTTGCTCCATTGGATATATCTACTGAGGTTAAGAGGTTTTTACAGCTATTGTTTAAGATTTTGGAGTTGTCGAATCTTGGGGATGCGGTACATAAAGCTGTAAGTACTGTGGTTTCAGCAGCCTCTTCATTTGTTACCAGTGAGTTACATTATGCTGCAGACAGTGAGAAAAATCTTACATGGGGCAAGTCAAAAAGTGGTGAGGAGTTGCATGGTGTTATTGGTGAGGCCAGAGAAGAGCTTCTTCAGTTGTATAAAGTGTTTCAACATGAATTAGGGAATGGATCTGCTGACTTGTCGGCAGAATGCACTTTTCTTGATTTTGAGGCTGATTTGGTTAATTCCAAAGAGTTGGTGGATATGTTTAGCCAGTGCTTCAATTTTCGTGGCGGCGACTCAAATCTTGGACATCACCAGCTTTCACAGGTGATTTAAGCACTATCTTCTTCTCTCATTTATCATACCAGCTAGTTACATCTGATTAAGGTTACATGTAGAAGCCAAAAACAAAAAAGGTTTCTCTCTCTCCTCTCTCCCCCTTTCCTGTTATTAATCTTCTCTATCCTAATCTCTTACCTAAATTTCAGAAAGAACATGTTGTTCTGGGGTTGAGTGTGGCTCTCTTCTTGTGCTCTGGTAGAGAGAGCTGCTTTCACTTTGTCAGTAGTGGGGGAATGGAGCAGCTTGCACACATTTTTTGTCATGACAAGCCAAATTCCACTGCTACCACGTTACTGCTACTTGGAGTTCTTGAGCAGGCTACTCGGTATTCAATTGGGTGTGAGGGATTTTTTGGTTGGTGGCCTCGTGAAGATGAAAATGTACCTAATGGTACTAGTGAAGGTTACAGTCAATTGTTGAAGTTGTTATTGCAAAAACCACGCCATGATGTTGCTTCTCTCGCAACTTATGTCCTCCACCGTCTACGATTTTATGAATTTGCTTCAAGATATGAGGTATGCTTTGAGCTTTGTGTGCTTATCTGTCTCTGTCTCTCTGCTTTGTGGGTATCGTGTGGTAACTTGATTCCTTTCCAGTGTGCAGTTCTGTCTGTTTTGGGAGGTCTCCCTGCTGTTGGTAGGGTTACAAGTGTTACCTTGGACATGCTTATCAATGCTAAATCTCAACTCAAGAGGCTCCTGGTCAGTTGGATTAGTTTATTGTATTCTTTTCTGCTAGCATGTGAGACATGCAGTAGTTATTACTTTAGCATATTGAAGTGTCAACGTTCAAAGTTTTGCAATATGAGATTCTTATTTAATGTTGATTGACAAGTATTAATGCAGAAGTTGATAAATTCACATGGTCCAATTGAAGATCCTTCTCCAGTGGCTCGTGCAAGCAGATCATTGATTCTTGGTCAAACAGAAGGATTATTGTCATATAAAGCAACCAGTACCTTGATTGCTTCATCAAATTGTTGCTTTTCAAACATGGATATTGACTTGCATTTGCTGGAACTTCTCAAGGTATATTGGTGTATGTATGTATGTATGTACATGTGTGAGTCTATGTATTTGTATGTTGAGTGTGTGTAACATATATGCATGGAGGTACTTATGATATGTTTATATACGCATTTATGTATGTATATACAGGTATGACTGTATCTAAATGTCTTTTGTATGGACATATGTACATGTATCATATATCGATGGTAAAGTTTCCTTTGGTGGAAAATTCATTCTGCTGCTTTTTTGGCCTTCTGTTCCTGCTTGCATTTTTGGAGTAATATGGTTAAATGCAAACCATAAATTGAATGATAATATGGTTGTATCCATTTTTTCTGATGGTTTCAAATCTCAGACAGACCACTAATGTCTAGCCACAATGATAACCAAGTACCATTGATTAGTTTTTTTTTTTTTTAAGAGTGAGATTTGGGAGCGAAGTCATGTTCTATAAGGAGTTATGTGGAATATAGGCAAAAAAAAAAAAAACTTTTCAGCCATGTTAGAGGCACAAATGTTGTCATATTGATGTTGTCTGAGAATTTTTAGCCATGGCACATTAAAGACTAAAATAAATCTTAACCTTATAAAGGTTAATGCTGGCTTGCAGATATATTTACTCCTTGACAACATTTTGTCTGAGGTCTCTTGCAATGTTATCAATGCTTTTGTTTTTCATGGAAAGTTTACTAGTCTATTCTTGATGGTGCTCTGTCTCTGATGTATCAGTATGAGGAATAGCACCTCAACATTTATAAATATAACCAATGGATGACTTATATTTGTCAAGATGGCTATGTGTCAAATCCTTTGCCATATCGATTCCCATGTCTTTTGTAGCCACAATTCTTTGTTGCTTTTGAAAGCTGTGTTTGATCCTAGAGTTTTATGGCTACCGAAATAGATTCCAACTAAAAGGATTCTGTCTGATTTTAGGTGGGTGGTCATGGTTTCTTCATTGGGAAATATAATATCAATTTTAGGGTGTGTTGCATATGAAACTTGCGCATGTATGATTGTTGTGGCCAAGGGTCTGTAGACCAAATGACAGATCTTTCCCTCATAAGCAAGGATGTGGGTAATGTCATGGTTCAATTCTGTAAAGGTGCATGAGTTGTATCTGCCTTTTTTCATGTTCTCAATAAGGTTGCTTTACTTAATCAGTTTTGCTAGAAATGCTTTGGAGTTGGTTCCAAAGGCATTTTAATTAAACAAATTTGATTGTTTGAAAGGTTGGACTTACATTTCTCTCTTTGTGAACTAATTTGTTGAACCTGGTAAACGTTATAGGGTTGCCTCTTTGTAACCTAAATTAGTGGAAACAACTTTTTTTTTTTTTGAAGTATAATGATAGAATGAAATGACTAGAGTCAAGCTTCAGGAAAAATGAAGGGGAAACTACATTTACCCTTCCCAATCTACCATACTTGTTGCAATGTTTCCTCAATATTTCAATTTGGTTAATTTACCCTATTGATCTACCATTGGGGTTGCAATGTCTTCTTTTGCGACCCAAAATGACAAAAATACCTTGAATAAGATAAAAATTTCCGAAAAAAACCAAAAAAAGAGACAAAATTTAGAAAAACAAAAAATGGCATCACTTTGGTCTATTATGAATTTTTTGCTTTTTTCTTTTTTTTGAACTTTGTCCTTTTATTTGTTTTTTTTATGCAGGGTATTTTTGTCTTTTTAGGGTGGAAGGGGGACATTGCAACCCCAATGGTAAATTGGTAGGGTACATTAACCTACTTGGAAGATTTGGGACATTGTAAATTGGGTGGTAAATTGAGGGGTTAAGTGTAGTTTTACCTAAAAAGAAAACACTGGTTGCAAATTCATCTTTATATTTTCTCATGAGATGAAAGAAATCATGTAAAATGATGAGAATGAGAAACTTTGAGAGAGGTGTGGTGCTAAGGGAAAAGCATTGCTCCAACCTTTTCACCTTCTTTGTTGCATAGAATAAGATTAATAATGTTTCAACTTTGGTCTCAATGGATGGGCCAATCTGCTTTGACCATTGCTAGCCCATCAACTCGAAGGTATCACTATAGAAGTCTTGGCCATTGATCAAGACTAAGCAGGACAAAGCCGGATATCTCTGTTAGGGCATGCTCCCGTTATTAATTTTATAAATTTCAACTAGTAATTAAATGATTGAAGATATTTTATCTTTGTTCTTCAAAACTTTGTAACTGTGGATAGTTGCTTATGTGTCTCATTGATTGTTTTTTTTTGCTATTTCTATTTAGGTGTTTCCTTTTGTATACTGAATATGTACTTAGGGGCACCTTACTGTTTTAATGATATATGTCGATTACTTATAAAAAAAAAAAAAGTTGATGGATAGAACTTTTTCTTTTTCTCTGAGCTGCAATTGGTATCCTGATGTCCATTCAATTATATCTCTGGGCAACTTTGATAAATTCCTAGCCACATTAATATTCAACATGTTTATGTGGAAGCAGGAGAGGGGATTTCTTCCCTTGTCAGCTGCTCTTTTGTCATCATCAACATTGCGGTCAGAAGTTGGACATGCCATGAACGTATTTATGGATATTGCGTCGTCAATTGAGGCCATAATCTTTTCGCTTCTTTTTTGTCGCTCAGGTACTGTACTGTGTGTTATTTTTATCAATCAGACTTGTGAATTGTTGTGATTCTCATTGCATTTTTTCTTTTTCAGGGCTAATATTCCTACTAAATCACCCAGAACTTTCAGCAACTGTAATCAATGCACTAAGGGGTGGTCATGATGTGAATAAGGAAGAGTTTCTTCCTCTTCGGTATGCATCTGTTTTAATATCCAAGCGCTTCTGTTTCAGCCCTCAGGAAGTTGGCATGATTGTTAGGGTGCATTTGAGGGTGGTTAGTACCATTTCTTAGCCAAAACTGCAATTGCTCAGTCCTGTTTCTTGCTTTTCCCACTTTCATTGCAGGATTGTTGCTAACTATGGTGATTTTCTTATGGGGTGCAGGTTAATGCCATAGATCGTTTGCTTACATCAACTCCAAACTCGGAAGAATTTTTATGGCTGTTGTGGGAACTTTGTGGTCTGTCTAGGTAGAACTGATTGTCTCATTTTGAAATTCTGGATTTTTTATCCAACTTTAATAGTTTTTGACTCAGTCTTGTCTAAATGATTTCCAGGTCTGACTGTGGACAGCAGGCTCTGTTGGCTCTCGGATATTTTCCAGAGGTAGAGATGAGCATGCTAACTTAGCAATGTTCACTGTGACATTTTAGAAGCTTCATTTCAGTTCCATCAATACAGTCATCACGTTACAAGAGATGTGTTAGCATGATTTAATCTGATATTTTCAGGGTGCTGAAATATATTTACTAAATTTGTTAAATATCTATGTTGTGTTATATATCATATTAGACAGTATATGTTTTACTTGTTCTACATTATTTTATTTTTGGGGGCTAGCAAAAGATTTGATGTTTGTAAGTTGGTGTCAAGATGGGCTTTGAACCTAGGACTTTACTACGATGCCTTTTGAGGCTTTAGCACGTAATCTAGGTGGAATTTTCATTTTAGAGGTGTTCTTTTTTTTTTTGATAAGTAAGTAGAGATTTTATAAAAAGCGCAAAGCGCAGCCCTGGTACACAGGAAGTATACAAGAGTCAAGACTCATTTTAGAGGTGTTCTTAGGTGATGTTATAATTTACATGGAGAAGATTGTAGTGCTAACCTGTTGTCACTAGCGCAATCAATTTAAATAATATATAATACCCTGAAAACTAGTTATCATAACATTCTGTTCGGTTGTATGTAGCTGTGTTTTCATTGTTGTTGCTTATTAGTTCTCTAATAATGTAGCATCACAGTGGATAGCTTCATGCTTCAGTAATATTTTGTAACGCTTTATAATTATCTTTTTTGTAGGCTGTTTCAGTATTAATTGAAGCATTACATTCTGTCAAGGAATCGGAGCCAGATGCCAAGATTAGTGGTAGTCCAAAACTCTGGTTAATCTTGAAATAGGGAAAAGTACAAATAAGGCATACTTTTCTCTAGAAAGGACCGATATGCCCTGCAAGAAATTTATGGGACAAATTAGTTCTACTAATATATTTCTTTCCAAGCAAGTTCAACCCCTCTTTGAATAAAGCGCTGATTTTTGATATTTTATAATTCCTATTTTAATGTTAATGTTAATGTTTTAACCACATACCAAATTTAAAAATAAAATTTTGCATTAATTATCATGGCGTTAATCTATGAAAAACTAACTTTTTCTGTTAGACAAGGGTAAACTCAGTTAACATCTTTGAACAAGTACAGCCAATGTGTTGAAATTAATATTTTAAAGATGAAATGCTAAGTTTACTAGCATCATTAAATTAGGCGATTTTAACATGCATAATTCTTTTAATGAGGTTTCTTTTTGGTAGATCAATGCTATGATAGATTTTAATAATTTACGTTTAGCCATCAGTCACTTTTTTCTTTATTCGGTTGGGTAATTGTTTTCTCAAAGTTTTATATGGGGTTAATGGATTGAATTAAAATAGGCATTTTTGTTTTGTTGATAAGTAATCGACAAATATCATTAAAAGTCTTAAGGCGCCCATAAGTATAAAGGAATTATACAAAAGGTAAAAATTGAATAGTAAAAACAAATCTGGTATAAAACACTTTGCCTTGGGATGGTTGAACTTGTTCAAAAGAAAATTTAGATAGAGAAAAGTAGGCCTTATTGGTACTTTTTCCGTTTGAAATATTTGCATTTTACAAAGTAGTAAGTATGTGCTTATAATTTTTGAATATTCAGGTGTTTTACCGTTAAATCTTGCAATATCTCACTCAGCTGCTGAGATTCTTGAAGTCATTGTTACTGATTCAACAGCATTTTCTCTGAGTTCTTGGATTGGACATGCTTTAGAAATCCATAGGGCTCTACTTTCCTCCTCTCCAGGGTCCAATAGAAAGGATGCTCCTATACGGCTTTTGGAATGGATTGACGCTGGTGTAGTTTATCATAAAAATGGGGCTTCTGGTCTTCTACGGTATGCTGCTGTGTTAGCCTCTGGAGGAGATGCCCACTTAACTTCAACCAGCATTCTTGTGTCAGATCTGACAGATGTTGAAAATGCTGTTGGAGATTGTTCCAGTGGTTCTGATATTAATGTTATGGAGACTCTTGGAAAATTTATTTCTGAAAAGTCTTTTGATGGTGTTACCCTCCGTGATTCTTCCGTGGCACAGTTGACGACAGCATTTCGAATTTTGGCATTTATTTCGGAGAACTCAGTATGTAATTGTCTGTATTTGATATGTCGTATAGTTAGAAAAATTTGACTTAGCTCATTATATTCTTTTGATGTAGACTGTAGCTGCTGCACTATATGATGATGGTGCCATAGCAGTTATCTATGCAGTTCTGGTTAACTGCAGGTTCATGCTTGAGAGGTCTTCGAATAGTTATGGTAAGTATTCATTGTTTTTCGCTGGTTCCTCATTTAGATACTTACCGAAACATAAGTGTTGCTCAAATGGGATTATGTGTATATGCGTCATAACTTGTGGAGGTAATTATATAAAGGCTTATAATCAGGTATCATGAGCTATTGGATTTTTATAATTTTGGTCAGCTATTATGAGCTGTTGGATTTTTATAATTCGTTTGAGACCTTACGTGTTACTGTTGTATGGATGATTGGTTTTATTTTTATTTTTATGCTGGTGAATACTTCTTGTGCATCAACTATTGGTCTTAGATGAGCTTAAGTCCTAATTTTTTTACTTTCTTTTCTTAGACAGCTGCTTTTTTAGCCCCCTTAGTGTTTAGTTTTACTGATTTTCTTGTATTCTTTTCTTCTCCTTCTTAATTGTTTCTCTTGTATACTTTCTATGTACTAGGATTATGCTTTGCGCTTTTATTGATAATTTGCTTACTTATATAAAAAAAAACTATTGGTCTTATCATCATTTGCAGTTTGGAGTTGTATTTATTAATTTGTTCGCGTTAAAACTGGCTGTTGACATTGCACTATTATATTCATAGTTTCAATTAACAATTTCTGCTGTGTTTGATCATCATCCTCTTTTCTCATGTTTGAAACATGTGATTTTGTTTTCTCTTCAACAGATTACCTTGTCGATGAGGGTACAGAATGCAATTCTACGTCAGATTTACTATTAGAACGTAATCGTGAGCAGAGCTTAGTTGATCTTTTGGTTCCTTCTTTGGTACTACTGATCAACCTTTTGCAAAAATTACAGGTAGGCCTTAAAATCTAGCTTGTTAATTATGTAATACTCCCTCTGTACCAATTAAAATGTCTTACTTTTCTTTTTGGAATGTCAGAAAGTACATGTCCACTCTCTAAAAGTGAAAGCTCTTACTTTTTCAATTTCCTATATACTTTACCTATTCTTTTTTTTTTTTTGAAAGAAAAACAAACAAAATTTCTATCAAGTCATGCTACCTTTAATATAGAGTGAAGAACATTTTTGGAAGATTCCTACAATTTTATCATTTTATTAATAATCATTTCATTTTATACCAAGGCATATAAATTGGGGCAGATGGAGAATTTTCTTTGAAAATTTTGGAAATTCTTTTATGTCCTTACTATTGGATTTCTGTGGGGGAATACGTGAGATTTGTCACTTCAAATATGTGAGGCATCTATGTTGGACATGGGACCTACGGTTTGGTGTATGGGATATTTACATGACACAACTAATGTTGGATACATCTAACCCAAGTCTCCATCTAAGGAAGGAGGGACAGATACCTTATATATGGATAATGTCGTGATACTATTAAATCTCCTCCTTTCTGACATGTATATTTGAGAAACTTTTACTTGATTTTTTTTTTTGAAAAGTAATTGAAATATCATTTTTTTTGACAAGTTATGGAAATTTTATAAAAAGCGTAAGGCGCTTCTAAGTACACAGACAATATACACATGAAGCTCCTAACTAGAATGAGCAAAACAAAAACCCAAACAAAACAAGAAAAACCCACAAAACTCGAAAAGCCCTTTGATCCGACAATCACTCAAATCCAAAACTCACAAAACACAAAAAGCCCTATGACTCGAAACCCACACGAAGCACTCAACGCTCTAGAATGTGAACCTTGCCTTTCGCACGCCTAGAGGACGCACCTAAAGTGTCATAGTTTATGGAGCATTTTAAGTTAAAAAGTTCCCTTCTACCTATGAACTTAGAGCACACACCTTTTACCTCTTGAGGATGATCCTCTTCAATGGCTGTTAGGAGAGCCATAGTCTTATCCTCAATTCCCTCACATGAGACCCCCACCACAGGACAAACATCCTTATCGCAACCCAAAGCCCAACCTAAGTGAGTGGCAGGGGGAAAAACATGCAGAGGGTAAGGAAAATTTCCATCCTCCCCATCCCAAAAACCACCTCCTTGATCCCTCTTCATTAGCTACGATGATGGACCAATACCAACCGGCCACTTCTGAGATTGACCAATCCTGTCAACCTGATATCCCCATCATCCCTCACAACCAGCACCAACAACGAAGCTAGACCTGACAGGCTGATAACACCTCCCTTGTCCATCACTACGCAATCTAATGGAGGAGCCTGATGAGCCAACGATTTTTGGGAACACACCAAACCCAGCTCAGGCAAACAACAACAAGCCAGCTTGAGAAACCCCCTTCGGAGAATACCCCTCGTTGGAGGGGTTTTTCGAACAACTGCACGTGCTATTGTCGGGTTGTGATATTCTTCGGCGAGATCTTGGCTACAATCTCACTAGACGGTAGAGAGAGTGGGCTCAGGCTGAAACCTAGAGGACTAGCAGGCAGAGCACTAGCAGGCAGACACTGCTTCGGTGATCAGACTATCATCCATCTTCGTACATCTACTGTCCTTCAGCTTTTGGTTGTAGAACTTCAAAGGTTTAGGTGCCGGTGGTATTAGGGACTCCAAGACAACTGTCGAAGCAAAACCGTCAACCCGGAGCCCTTCAGTCTTAACCTCCAGCAAGCTAACATTGGACCCACTACCAACCAGCAAAATCTTGGCTACCTTTGGCCAAATCTAGGCTACCACCAACAAAGAGGAACCACGATAGGTGGAACCTAGAGGAAGCAAAGAGGACCCTTCGACTACACCTGTGCACACTGGACCAAACCCAACCTGATGGTCTTCAAACGCGGTTACTGGCAACAAAACCACCTCTGGTGATGTGTGCTGAACAACTAGCTGTAGGTTGGCTTTATCAGACCTTATCGGAGAAGGCCCAATGTGTCGGTTGACAGGCCACTTGGAAACCAGAGACAACTGATCATGCCGGACTACACTAGACGCGGTCGTCGTAGCCAAAAACACCTCAGGTGACTTCTCAGGTGGATCATCACTTGGAATGGGCATTTTAAAATCCCCACCTGGAGGAATAAGGCCTATGGGCTTCACCTCAAAACCCAAACCCGAATTGGTTTTAGGTTTATAGTGAGACTTGGGCTTGGGCTTGCGTTCAGGGGCCCAAACCTTCCCCCATTTGGACCGCCCAACAAAAATAGGCTTGCAATTTGGCCCAAAGCCTGGAGAACAGCCTACACCATCAAACCCTTCCATAATAATCTGCATGGCCCTATCCACCTCCTTTTTCACCTTCAAGAGTTGACCCTTCCACGCCCAAAGAAGGGTTTTCAATTGCCCCTTTCCAAAACACCTATCATCCAGTAGCATCGAATAGGCAAGTCTTTTTGCCTTGAGTAGAGGGCTCCTTTCCTTGCTTTAATTCCACTCCAACGACTACAACACCATCTACACACTCAACATTGCCTCGCGTAGAGGATCCTTGTTGGGTGTCAAAAATGTTGCCCAACGGATTACCAGCTGAAGGCCGGTCTTTACCCAGCGATTCACCAGAAAGCACCCCCAATGTCTCCTCTGTTGCTGGAAATTTGGCCTCCGCTCGCCATACCGCTGCATACGACGGCACACCCATATCCACCCCAAACCCAACCTTTATTCCAAAAATTTTTCCCATCGAAGATGGAACTTCAGAAGACGAAACAGCTGTGGCTTCAAGAAAGCCCAACGCCTTACTCAATTCACCAGCAACACGACTCCACCCCCTCCCTTCGCGCCCCTTAGGAAGCATAATCAGCCCTTTCCGGCCACCCTTTGCGAAAACTCCCAATTCTAAAAACCAGCCGGCCTTATTACCTCCTTTCTGGACGATGAACAACTTTGAGCCCTCCCAGAAAGATTTGACGAAATCCTGGACACCCGGGTACCACAACACCATTTCCACCATCACGACCAGCGACAGTACACTGGACACCCAAAACCACTAAACCGGCGAAGCCCCTCCTCTTTTCCTCCAACTGGACCACCACTCACCTTCATTCAACAAAAGACAAGATTTTGCCACCATGAAGAATCGCCTCTCCATTGCCACCTTGCGCGACATCCCCTGAGAGAAGGCATACCAAGCGCGCCTCCCCGCGCCACTCACATCGTCGTCGAAGTGGATTTGCTGATCGCCTGTAGATCGATGTTGTGTGGGCTTTTTTGGAACGACAAAAATGGGGAGAGAGAGAGAGGACAAGAGGAAGAGAGATTTTTAGAAATATCATTAAAAAGTGCAAAGATGTAACCTAAGTACACAGAGTATTCAATAGAAACACCTAGCTAGAAAGAGAAAACAAGTCAAGAAAATCATGAAAACTTAGCAAATTATGATCTACAGCAGCTGTCCAGCGATAGAGTTTTGAAAAAGAATGAAACTTTTACTTGAAATATTAAGCAGAAAGTTGATTTCTTTCTGGCATTAGAAGTGGAGACAGATTAAAAGAAAAATGTTGAACAGTTTGATAATGAAGCTATCCTTATGTCTTGAGATTCAAGGATTACATGAATTTGACACCTAGACAGACAAGTCATCAGGAGGAATTGAGTCCACCTAACTTACATAGACTAAGTTTCTTTCTAATCCGAGAACCTATGATTGAAGCTTTGGAATTGCTCTAGAGAAGCAGGTAAGTTATATATGATATCTGCTAGAAAAGGTGTTTATTCGGTAATGATATTTGCTAGAAATGGGTGACTGATGTAGTTTTAGATCTGTTGAGATGTTGGCCAGTTGATTTCTTGTAACCATTAACTGAGATATTAAGTTGTTTGATTGGTCAGTAACTGTCAAGTAGTTAAGCGCGTGCAAGTTATTCTTGTGATTATGGCTAAGGCAGCTCTGTTCTTAGTGTTCTTATCTTATGTGTGTTTTGTATTCAGACCAGATAGTATGGGGGATGTCTTGGATTGTCAGGTAGTTGTTAAGCTTAATTCTTTTATTAGTTATAGTAGAGAAAACGTGCAAGCATTTGTTACTCATCAAAAAAAAAAAAAAGTGCAAGCATTTGTTTGTAATAATATTCTTGTTTAGTCCACAAGATTTGTTTTTGTCTTGTTTTAGTATCACCTTTATCTTTGGTCTCTTCTACTTGCATATTCCTGTTTGTTGGCCTGCCATCCTTTGTTCTAATGGTTTACTGGGAGCAAGGTGTCTCATAGTTTCTTTAGACACGTAATACTTCAAGACTGCCTACATGGCTATATAAGAATTGGCTTGGCTTATATGAGATCTAATGCTTTTTCTGTTTGATTCTATTAGTACTACGTGTACAACATATACCTTTATCAAAGCTTTATTTGAATAGAATCTGTTTCATTGCCATGCCTATAGGAACCTAAGGAGCAGCACAGAAATACAAAACTAATGAATGCTCTTTTACGATTGCATCGAGAAGTAAGGTAATTGTGAATTTCCTTCTGTTTTGCATTTGATAGTTGTGGTGAAGTTGTCTTTCTATAATTGAATATTTGTGATTGCAGTCCAAAGCTAGCTGCATGTGCGGCAGACTTATCCTCTCCTTATCCAGATTCTGCACTTGGTTTTGGAGCTGTGTGCCATCTTATTGTGTCAGCACTTGCTTGTTGGCCGGTTTATGGCTGGATTCCTGGCCTTTTCCATACCCTGCTTGCTAGTGTTCATGCTGCTTCTTTGCTGGCCTTAGGTCCAAAAGAAACCTGCAGTTTGCTGTGTCTTTTGGTATGCAACTTTTCCATTCTCAGGGAATCCCTTTTTTTTTTATAATCTTTTTATGACAAGGAGGACGCTATACAAGGCTAATCAATTAAGTGTTGTACTGTGCTAGTGCACAAGTGAACCCCAGGTGCTTGGATTGTCCCTTGCACAAGCACTGGGTAAGCCCAGGGATTTGAACCTTGGCTAACAATGTGGGGGGCATACCGCATACCCATTTGCCATCCGGGCGGCCCTGTGGGACAAGGAATCTCATTGATGTTATGATTATCAGCACTACAAAACATGGAATGGGTGTAGCAATGTTTTCGTTGTTTTCTTGTTGACTAGATGAATTTGAATGTTTGGTTTTCTCTATTCTGATTCATTTAATTAGCCGATGTGTGTCATATGTTTTTTCTTGTATCAGCAATAAAATTATGTTGACAGTTTTGAAGTGCAATGTTTGACTATTTTTTCTTTCTAATCTCTTTTGTATTGCAAGAATGATTTATTTCCTGAAGAAGGAATCTGGCTTTGGAAAAATGGAATGCCCTTGTTGAGTGCCTTTAGAACATTAGCCATTGGGACGTTATTGGGGCCTCAGAAGGAGAGACAGGTCAACTGGTATCTGGAGCCTGCACACCTTGAAAAGCTGCTTAGCCAATTGATGCCACAGCTTGAAAAACTTGCTCAGATTATCCAACACTATGCTATATCTGTATGTCACTTTCCCTTGGATTGGTTCTTTCTCCTCCTTGGCATTGTTAGGAGAAGGTGGATTGGGATTGGTTGGGGTTCTACTTTGTTGTCGATTTCTGATTGTATTTTTCAAATAGGCATTGGTGGTCATTCAAGACATGCTACGAGTTTTAATAATTCGTATTGCTTGCCAAAATGCTGAAAATGCTTGTGTACTTCTGCGACCCATATTATCATGGACTCGTGATTTTATTTCTGAGTCGTCTTCTCCATCAGACATGGATGCTTACAAGGTGAACATTTCTGTCACTATTACAGTCTAGAGTTTATGTAGTCTGGTAACTTAGACGTAATTCTTTTTAATCTGTTTTCAGGTTTACAGATTTCTTGATTTTCTTGCTGGCTTAATGGAGCATCCCTGTGGCAAGGTCTAGTAATTTTCACTAATTTTTGTATTATTTTTTAAACTATATATGCCATTTCTTTACCCTGCCATGGTTTTTACTTGCAATGACATTCTTTTTCAGGCACTATTGTTAAAGGAAGGTGCTGTTCAGATGCTCACACAAATTCTGGAGAGGGGTTTTGATTCCATTGATTTGGATGCAAAACAGATTCTAGACTGTAAATCTTCAGCTAAATGTGGGTTTACTTCGCTCAGTTGGTGCACCCCTGTATTCAAGTCCATCTCACTACTTTGTAATGCACGAACACCACGACAATACCCTGGCAGACCCGATCTGTGAGTAGATAATACATTCTTTATATTGATTCTTTCCTATAGGTGGAGAATCTAACTATATAAATTTCAAAATTCTTGGATGGTTGGTTTATCAGGTGCAAATTTGAAAATTTGAGTGCTGAAGACTGTTTGCTGATATTATGTTATCTCCTTAAGTTTTCTCTGGTAACTACTAGTTCCTTACCGAATAAATGAAATTTTTTTCTTTTGTCGAAGTTATTCATGCTGCTTCATATATGTGGTTAATTCTCTAGAAGTTTTTGTTGGTTTTTAATGAAATGCATGACCTTGTGACAAATTGAGTATCAAAGATTACTAGCCCAGAAACAAAAAGAGTATCAAAGATCACTATCAGTCATAAGATGTTTGCTTCCTGTTATGTATTAGGTCACTTTGAAAATTGTTTTATAGGATTTAAATCAACTTCAAATTTTCTTAAATAAATCAGGAAAACATTTAAGAATTGATAGTGATGGAAAATTCCCTTGGTTTTCCAGGTCCTACCGGTTGGAAAAGAGTTGCTCGCGTGTCTTACAGCCTTTAGTGAATTAGGTTCTAGCAATGAAGGTCGAAGTGCTCTGGCAGCTATTTCCTTTCACATCCAATCTGCTAGTCAGGAACCTGAATTAGGTAGAAGACATGAAAGGGATGCGAAATATGATCTTCTTAGTGAATTTGAGTGGAGAAGTTCCCCCCCTTTGCTATGTTGCTGGAAAAAGCTGTTGAGTTCTGTTGATACAAAAGATAGTTTGTCAACTTATGCAATTGAGGCCATTGATGCATTGTCTTTGGGTGCTTTGCACTTTTGCACGGATGGGAAAAGGTGAGTTCTTGTCATGCATTATATGGATTTTGAGCGTGTGTATTTGTATATAGACTTATTCATCTAGACAACTAGGATTATCATCATTAGCAAGTCACTTTATTTATGTATATGTGGATCTTAATCTTGTTTGCTTTCCTTACATTCCTCATCAATCTTGTTTGCTTTTTAATGTTGTTATCATCTTTAGCTGGTACTCTATCTCTCTATGCATGATTTTGTGTGCGTGTATTTGTATATAGACTTATTCATCTAGACAACAAGGATTATCATCATTAGCAAGTCACTTAGTTATGTATATGTGGATCTTAATCTTGTTTGCTGTCCTTACATTCCTCATCTATCTTGTTTGCTTTTTAATGTTGTTATCATCTTTAGCTGGTACTCTCTCTCTCTCTCTCTATAGGCAGCACGTGTGGGTGCGTTTTGCCATCTCTTTGTGCTCGTGTGGTGACTCTCTTTGCTTTTTAGCTTCTACGAGGCTATGTTGTCTGGGTAGTTGTCGTTGTTGTTGTCTGAGGAGGTTGCTGCAAGGTTAACGTTTCGTTGAGTTTGTTAGTGTTGCGAAGGAAGTGGTTGCTTTGTGATGGGATTTTTGAGTCATCTGTTTCTGAAGCTGAATCATTTTTGTTTTCGGCAGATGTAGGAGATTCAGTGTTAAAAATTGTTGAAAGGAGTAGGGGTGTCTTTCTTGCAGTTAGGGTTGTATTCGAGACGAGTCGACTTGAGCATTGAATGTTTAAGATTAGTTCATTTAATTTTATTTCGAACATGAGTCGAGCTTGAGCTTATCACCGAGTTAGATATTCAAGCTTGGCTAATTTATTTTTCGAACGAATTCGAGCTTTTTCACGAGCTGCTCAATTAACTTAGTCATTTTTTATATAAGGAAAATTTCATGATTATTTATCTTTTTGTAAATCTATACTAATCATTAGTTAATTAATTATTGTTAAAATTTGATCATTTGAGTTAATCTAATAAAACTTGAATCTTAATTAATGCAATCTTGAGTTTATATGAATGTTCTATAATATGTATAGAAATTCATTATGCACATACACCAGCACGCGCACATGCATATCCATACATACTCACAAACACACTCAAGTACATACAAATCTCTAAAATTAAACTCATAACAACAATAATTCAAGTAATATTTAAAATATTAGGAAGAGAATTCCCTTTTTACTTGAGGTGTTCTTATAAAAATTAAAATAATACTAAAAAACTAAAAATTAAAATTATACGAGCTAACCCGAGCTGAGTTGAGTTTATACGAGTATGTCATTTAATATTTGTACATATTATTGTGTTTACGAATGACTTATTTATTATTTGAACTGAGATTAACCGAGCTGAGCCGAGTTCAAGAGCGGCTGGACTCATCTTACATCCATACCTGCAATACATTTGGGAAAGGTGAGCGCGCCATGGTTGTCAGAGATGGTGGAGGCATTGATCCGTGGTGGTGGGCTGAAGGAGTTTGTAAAATCTTGGAGGGTTGACAATATTTTTTTTTTTGATAAGTAAGCAAATTATCATTAAAAGCACAATTTTGGTGCACATGAAGTATACAAGAGATACGCCTAATTAGGAGAAGATAAAAGTACAAGGAAGTCATTAAAACCAAGTACCAAGGGAAATAAGTAGTTGTCTGAGAAAAGAGAGAATAAAAAGACTTAAGTTCCTCTAAAGTCCTTTTTTGGTACTCAAAAGTTCTATTATTTCGCTCCCTCCAAAGACACTACAAAAGGCAAGAAGACAGCATCCTCTACACAACAACACTACAGGAATGTTCAACCATCCACCATAAAGTGAATAAGTCAACCACCCGAAGAGATATAACCCAATAAACCAAAAACGGCTGAAAATGGCATTCCATAAGGCGCAGATAACCTCGCAATAGAGGGTTGACAACATTGCTTATATCGTACAGAAATGCTCAAACCGCAGCGGTTGATATCTGGTGTTGGTGGAATACAGTGGTGGTGGGCGTTGTAGTTTCATTGTTATACCAGAGGGCTGAGAAGGAAAAGGGTGGAACAGTTGGGCTCTCGAGCTGCGAAAGGCCATAGCTTTCTTCGGTGTCATTTGGTGGTGGATGAAGAGGTGGAACGAGTACATCTCTCCAACCATTGTTTGGCAGTTGTAATAGAGTGACTCGTTTGGGGGAAGCTCTTCATGGGAACACATCGTCAAATAAGGTGGTGCGGCCTCCGGCATCCATGAAGCTAGTGCTTGGGGAAGAGGTGGTGCAACGGTTGTATGAGGATACTTGCGACCAATCTCACTGCTGCAGGGATGCTGGTATGTACCGCCAGCTATCGGGGTGGTATGGGGGAAGTTAGCCCCAAGAATCTCACTAAAGAGGACTATCGTCCTCTATGCGTGGCAGCAGGGGAGAATGCTCCTTGATGCTCTTGTCGTCACATGTGAGCCTAGTTGTTGCGACAGAGAGAGGAACTAGACTGAGTGATTGAAAGGTTGGAAGTAGGCCTGGGTCAAACTAGGTCGGAGCTTATTGCTAGCTCAATGGAGATAGGAGAGTTGGGGCCGAAACCTTGCCCAACATCAAAAACATCAAAAGCTTCGTCTGATGCATTAAGACCTTATCTCTTGTTGGTGGGTCAAACCAAAGGAACGGTTATTAAGCGCTCGACCTAGCCCAGAGTTAAACTCACCCTTTTGTGGAGGGTGAAATTGCAAGTCGAGGCTTATGTTGTTTCGGGGATGGGCTCGGGTACTAGCGTGGGCTGTGCGGGTGTACAGGTCAAAGCTTCGACGGGGCTGATGGTTCTTCGAGTGCTTCACTGGTGGGTTTTGTAGCAACTCCAATGCAATTGAGCGATAAGGGGAAGGTGATTTCGGAGGTCGATGGTGTTAGCTCTGTCCCCAAAGGACATCCAAACACCACGTCGAATCCTCAAGCTCATATTCACTAGTGATCTTGTACAAATGAAAGTTCTCAGGTCTGACCCCTGGTTGTGAGTTCTGTCGATTCCTATATTGATGGTTGTTCTTTTTCTAGAAAATCATTGGGTTGGATGAAACCTAATTGCCGATGGTAACCTATTGGGTTTGGGTGGCTTAGAGAGGGAAAAGGTGACCGGTCTGTTGGACAACTTCGTTGATGAGGTAATCTCGAATCCTCCTAACTCTTCTAATTGGGCAGTGGTGGTAAAGAGATGGGTCATTCGAATGAGGATAAGGAAAGCGAGTTGATTGCCTTTGTGGGTGATGCAAGTGACAAAGATTCTACTAGTTTGGTTGGGCTAGATGTGTTGCGCAGAAGGGAATGGTTTGTCAGGTTCGGAATTGGTGCTATGCACTCGGGAGGAACCCTTTGTTTGTGAGCCTCTTAGATGTTGTCCCCCTAGTGTGTTTGGCAAACTTGAGTGTTCAGGGCCAGCGACTTCAAGTTGGGTCCTGCAGAAGGTGAAGGACATCCACCATTTTGTTGGTCTATCATGTGAACGGTTTTAAGTGGAACTAATGGCATTGTTTACAGCCATTGAAGCGAGTCATAACCAGGAGGGATGAATTTCCAACTCCAAATCAGACATTAGAATTAAGAGAGAACTAAAAAAATTATCTGGCTCCATTGGTAGTGATTCTACGAGTGGTAGGCAGTTCAAGCCGAAGTAGAGTGAAGTATCTTGGTTTGTCCATGGAGCCTAAATTGTTATCATGGAATGTGAGAGGGTTAAACAAGGTGGAGAAGCCCATTAGAGGTAGAAATTTGCCTGAAAAGAAAATGTTAGGGGAAACTTCACTTGCCACCTGTTGCGAACTGTCAAGGGTTTTGCAATTATAACCTCGAATTATCAAAAATTGTAATGTTGGGTTCTAAATTATTAGCCCCTTTTAATTTTACCCATTTGTTAAGATTTTTTGTTAAATCCTAGTTGAGGATGCCAAATTCCCAAAATACCATTGTTTTTAAATAAATAAAAAATTTGGTGACCCACGTCTAAAATGTTTATTTATGTATTCTTAAGGAAAATTTGGTATTTTTATAAATTTTTTTTTGATAAGTAAGAAGAAAGTTTATTAAAAAAAGAGCAAGAGTGCTCTTAAGTACACCGGAAGTACCTATTTCTGAGGGAGGATTGGGGATTCGGAATTTTGATGAAATTTTAATAGGGCCTATTGGGAAATGGTTGTGGCGATATGCGCATGAAAGAGAGGCTAGGTGGAGAATGGTTGTAGATGCTAAATTTGGTAAGCATGGAGGGGGGTTGGTGTTCTCGTGTTCCCATTGGACCGCATGGGTCGGATTATGGAAGAATATTAGAAGAGGGTGGAGATTGTTCAGCAGCCACACCAGATTTGAGCTGGGAAATGGGTCCAGGATCAGTTTTTGGGATGATGTGTGGTGTGGACAGTGGCCTCTTAAAGAAGCTTTTCCGGTCCTTTATGGTATTGCTTGTGATAAAGATGCGTGTGTTGCAGCTCATCTAGACTTTTCTAGTGGTTCCATTCAATGGGACGTTAGCTTTTCCCGTGCGGCTCATGATTGGGAGTTGGATATAGTGGCTTCCTTCTTTTCTGTTTTATATTCCATCCGTGTGAGAAGGGCAGGGGAAGACGCACTACGGTGGAATCACTCTTTGAAAGGAAAGTTTAATGTCAGATCTTTCTACAGGGTTATAGATCGGATGCTGGTCAGCCCTTTCCCTGGAGAAGTATTTGGAGGACAAAGGCTCCGGTGAAGTGGCTTTTTTTGCTTGGTCAGCGGCTTTGGGAAAATTCTCACTATAGACAACCTTAGACGGAGGCACGTCATCGTGATTGATAGATGTTGCATGTGTAAAAGGCAGGGAGAAACTGTGGATCATCTTCTTCTTCATTGCGAGGTCGCCTGCGTCCTATGGAACAACGTATTTAGTCGCTTTGGCCTATCTTGGGTTATGCCTCCTCGAGTTGTGGATCTGTTCTCTTGCTGGTGGACATGTGGACGCTCTCAGAGTGCCGTTGTGTGGAAAATGGTGCCGGCCTGTCTTATGTGGTGTTTGTGGAGGGAACGAAATGACAGAAATTTCGAAGACCAAGAAAGAACTTTAGAGGGAGCTTAAGACTTTTTTCTTTGTATACTTTATTCACTTGGACAGCCGCTTATCTTGCTCCCTTAAGGATTAGCTTTAATGAGTTCCTTGTACACTTTTCTTCCCTATTTAGGCGGTCCTTTGTATACGTCCTGTGTACCAGGGCTGCGCTTTTGCGCTTTTAATATTATATATTCTCTCTTACTTATCAAAAAAGTACACCGGAAGTATACAAAAGAAGCACATAAGAGAAAAAGAAAAAGAAAGAACCCACCAAACCCTTACTGGGGTATATGAAACATTTCCCTTGTTAGCCGTTTGATTTTATGCAAAACCCTAACGGTAGGGGTGAAATTAAAAGGGGCCGGTCATTTGGAACCCGACATTGCAAGTTTTGAAAATTCGAAGTTACAATTGTAAAACCCTTGATAGTTCCCCGAGAGGTGAGAGGGGAGGGGTAAGTAAAATTTCCCCAAAATGTTATTTGTCTCATGGACATTCTTCTTGTGGGGGGCACTTTTAAGTGGTCTAGCAGCAGGAACCCTCCATCATGGTCTAGATTTTATAGATTCCTTGTTTCATCGGATTGGGAAGCCCAATCCCCTCATTTGACCCCTAAAAGGTTGCCTAGACTGTGGTCATATCATTTTTCTATTCTTCTCGATTGCGAAGGCCTTCTTGGAGCCAAAAGGTATTTAAAGTTCGAGAACATGTTAAAATTAGAGGGTTTTGTAGATAGGGGGAAACAATAGTGGACCTCTTATTACTTTCAGGGTTCTCCAAGCTGTATTCTAGCTCACAAACTTGAGGCTTTGAAAGTTGATTTAAGAGTTTGGAATGAGGAGGGCGTTCTCGGAGTGCTGTTTTTGGAAAATGCTGCCTTCTTGCCTTATGTACTGCCTTTGGAGAGAGCAAAATAATAGAATTTTTGAGGACCAAGAAAGGACTTTAGAGGGCTTAAGTCTTTATTTTTTTACTCTCTTTTCTTAGACAGCTGCTTTTTTAGCCCCATTAGTGATTTGTTTTACTAATATTCTTGTACTATTCTTTTCTCCTTCTTAGTCGTTTCTCTTGTATACTTTGTGTGTGCTAGGGTTGCGCTTTTTGCTTTTAATGATAATTTGCTTATAAAAAAAAAAGTTTGGCATGAGGAGGTGTTTGGCAACATAGAGAGAAGAAATAAAAAGCTTCTTTTGGATGATTTACAAGTTCTTGAGGGTTTGGAAGAAGAGAGAGGTTTAAGTGAGGAGGAGAAAACGAGGAAGGTTACATTGATTAATGATTTGGAGAGGACAACTCTTTTAGAGGAGGTGAGTTGGAGGAAAAAATCGAGGGTGCTGTGGTTAAGAGAGGGTGAGAAGTGCACAAAGTTCTTTCATTGAGTGACCAATTCGAATATAATGAATAATTCCATTGAGCAGCTCGTGGTTAATGGTATAGTTTTTCTGATCAAACTTAAATCAAAGAACACATTGTGCAGTTCTACGATAGCTTGTTTTAGCGAGTGATTCAGATAATGGCCTAGGACCTTTGGAGGAAGATGAGGTCTTTGTCGTAGTGGAAGCCCTTAACTGTGACAAGGCTTCGGGCCCTTACAGATTTACTATGTGTTTCTTCCAAGCTTGTTCAGAGGTGCTTAAAGTAGACATCATGAATGTTTTCCATGATTTTTATGCTAGAGGTATGTTTGAGAAAAGCCTCAATGCCACCTTCATTTCTCTTGTATCAAAGAAATCAAGGGTCATTGATATTAAGGATTTTCGACCTATTAGTTTAGTGAGTGGAGTTTACAAGATTGTGGCCAAAGTTCTAGCTAACAGGTTGACAATGGTAGTTAAGATCATTTCCAAGCCTCATAACGCTTTCATCAAGGGTAGGCTTTATCAGGTGTTTACTTGAGTTACTGCTACAAATTCTTCGTATCTAGATGATAGAGTAATCTTTGGTCATTGTTATGATTGTCATCTTTCTGTATGTTTATTCTCTGAAATTGATTTGACTAGTTAGACTTACAATTTGCTTGTTGGTTAGTTTGAACTTGGACAGTGTTGTTGCATTGAAATACCTTTTTGGGCTTCCTGATGATACACATGGGACTGGCGGCTTTTCTGAAGAAAATATCAATTACATACAGGACTTGATTACTCTATTGGGTTCAAATATCACTGCTGATGACCATGCAGCCACCTCTGACATGGACACAAATTTGTATCGGGTCAGTTAATTTGAAATTTAGCTTTTCTAGCTTTCTTCGTTTTCCCCTCAACTGCTTGTTTACTATCTGACTTTACCATTGGTGTGTAGGTCACAGAATCTGCAAAGTCGTTGTTGTTGTTGTTGCAGAAGCCTAGTGGTTCAGTTAAGGTGGATGATATTCTTTCAAGTAAAGGTGTTGATGTTCTGGTTTCATCAAAGATACATCGGATGGCAGATGGCATTGGTGAAAAGGATGATGATTATCTCTACCTAGGAGGACTAGGAGACAAGTTCCTGTGGGAATGTCCTGATGATAGATCGTCACAGACAGCTCTTCCTGGAAAGAGGAAAGTGTCTTCAGTAGATGGTCTAAGTAAGCGTGCTAGAGGAGAAAATTCACAGGCTGAGATTGTAGCCCAAGGTGCATTTTCACGGGCATCAGGACCATCTAATGCCTCTTCTGGTTCTACTCGCAGGGACAACTTCAGGGGGCGGAAACCAAATACCAGCCGGCCCCCCTCTATGCATGTGGATGACTATGTTGCAAGAGAAAGAAGTATTGATAATACTAGTAATTCTAATGTAATATCTATCCCACGAGTAGGATCTACTGGTGGAAGGCCACCCTCAATACACGTGGATAAATTTATGGCTTTAGAAAGGGAACGCCAGAATCCAGTGGCAACAATTGTTGGAGAAGCGGCAGCACAAGTGAAGAATGTAGCTCCTGAGAATGGAACTGATGTGGAGAAGTTCAAATCTAAGCAATTGAAAACAGAGCTAGATGATGATCTTCATGGAATTGATATAGTTTTTGATGGAGAGGAGTCGGAATCTGATGACAAATTGCCCTTTCCTCAGCCAGATGATAATCTACAGCAGCCTGCCCCTGTCATAGTTGACCAAAGTTCTCCCCACTCTGTTGTTGAAGAGACAGAGAGTGATATCCATGAAAATAGCCAATTTTCTCACATGGGTACACCAATCGCATCTAATGTCGATGAAAACACCCCTAGTGAGTTTTCTTCAAGGATGTCAGTTTCACGACCTGAAATGCGATTGACTCGAGAATCAAGCGTTTCTTCAGATAAGAAGTATCTTGAGCAGTCTGATGAGACAAAAAATGTCTTTCCTGTTAAAACCTCCAATAGATTTGATTCTGCAGCAGCAACTAGTTCTGGTTTTTCTGCCTCTGTTTACAATAGCGCATCAGCATCATCTATACAATTACCAGTTGAGTCTAGGATAACTCCACAAAATATGTATCCAAAGAACAGTCCACAAACTGCTGCTAATGTACCTGTAGCGACAGGATCTCAGGGACTGTATGACCAGAGATTTCCCCCAAATCAACCGCCTTTACCTCCAATGCCACCTCCTCCAACAATTTCACCTGTAATATCTCAAACTTCTGATCTAGTTCCAAGTCAGTCATCCTTATTTATTAACCCTGTAACGGATATGCAGCAGTCACTTCCCATGGCCTTCCAAGTAAGCAAAATAGGTTCACAATTTTGCTGCAGCATTTCCATCCACTGCTTTGTTTTTTTTTTTTTTTTAAAAAAATTTTATTTGTTGTCTTTTCTTCTTTGCAGGTTCTGTCAGATTACCTACCATTCAACAACAATTCAACATCATTGGCATCTTCCCTTCCCATGCCAGATTCCAAGTATTCACGGAATTCTATGTCTTCTCCCAGATCTGCTAGGCCTCCTCCACCACTTCCTCCTACACCACCTCCATTCTCATCTAGCCCCTACAATTTAGCATCTATCAAAACTTCTACTTCCTCATCGTCACCGTACAATCCAACAATTTCTGGAACAAGTTCTTATCCACCACCTCCCTTGATGCCATCTTTGGGTTTCAATAGACCAGCTTCAATTCCCATGGCTCTTTATGGAAGCACCCCAAACCAGCAGCTGGGTGAGAACCCATCAAGTATCTTGCAGAGTCTCACCATTCCCCAGCCTTCCATACCGTCAATACATTCCATTGCTCAGCTGCAGCCACTGCAGCCCCCCCAGCTTCCACGTCCTCCACAGCTACCTCAGCATCCTAGGCCACCTATTAAAGGTTCTCAACAGTTAGAGCAAGGGGCGTCTTTGCAAAATCAAATTCAAATGCAAGTGCATCCGTTGCAGATGCTGCAACAATCACCAATGTCTTCAATAAATACCTATTATCAATCTCAACAGCAAGACTTTTCACATGCACAACAACAGCGGCAAGTTGAACATGCCCAACAGCAAGTTCTACATCAGCAAGGGGAGGTGGCAATCCAGCAGCAAACAGATTCAGGAATGTCATTACATGAGTACTTTAAATCTCCAGAAGCTATTCAGGTATTTTTTTATATAATCCAAGTCAAAGAATTCAATTTATGGGATTACCGGTATTGCTTTTGTTCATTATAATTATTGTTATTCTTTCATGGCAGTCTTTATTAAGCGATCGGGATAAACTTTGCCAGCTTCTGGAGCAGCATCCAAAACTAATGCAGATGCTTCAGGTTATATATATATGCCATTATTTCAAAGATTTACACTTCACATCTTTCGACTTTCTTATACTTTGCTAGCATTCATTGCTCATCAACAATGAAGAAGATAAGAGAATATTGTAGTACGTGTGTTAAACAGTGTTATTCAAATATATATATATATATTTTTTTAAAAAAGTGTCTTCATTTAGGTTTGTTCTCCTTGTTGCATATAGTGTTGTAAGTGGTATCTTTGGTTGACAATAGAAAGGGTAGCCAAGTTTGAAAGTTCTCTCGAAATCCCATTTATTACTTTACATCTTGTCCTAATTTCTAGTATCAAGCTGTGGGACCATTACCACTATCATTTCTGGTCTGCTGCGATTTATATCGCGTACTTGGAGGGTCATGAATTAGCCTCTTTGGTGCCTTTAGCATTTTACGCACATTAACATTTTACAGAGTATATTATAATGTTTCATATACTATTTTTACTCAAATGCTTAGAGTTGCTTTTTTGTGGTTCAACAGGAAAGGTTGGGTGGTCAGCTATAGCAAGGTGGTAGAGGAATTAAAGGATGAACTTTTATCTGTCCCGGGTATACTTCAAACAATGGAAACTGCTGGTCCGAGTATGTATGAAGTCATTGCCGCAGTAGTCATTGTTCTATGTTGCAAGAATTACAAATGTCTGTCGGCGATGGTCTTCTGTTCATTATGTCTAAGTCCACCAATTTTTTCTGTCAGTAATGTACTATATACATGTATCTTTTTAGTTTATATATGAATTATATTTCCTCCCAATCATCTGATTTTGGGACCTAATCAACTGGAAACACTTTTCATCGCCAGTTTCTTAGGGGTGTATTAAGCTGAAGATGTGGCTTTTGACAAGCTGCAAGGTGGAGAATTGCTATTTATTGAAAGTTTGGTCCTCTCGAAACAGGTGTATCGTATATCATTATTTGTTGTATCGAGATTGTAGAGAGCAGCATTCCTTCTAGTAACTCAAAATGTATATATAAATTTTTTATCGTGAAGGTTATGGTGCATAGATTTTCCCGTTGTTTTCCATGTGATAGTCGCAGAAGTCGAAGGTTATTGACTGTTGAGGTTTAGTTTGTGAAGGATTGGAGTAGGTTCGAGTTCAGAGCGGTGTTTCGTAGGAATATTATGCCACAGCTGTCTGGGATACATCCCCAGATATGTGGAATTGTGTTGGTTTTTTAAGAGAATGTTTTCATTTTATTCTAGCTGTTAGATATATAAATCAATAATTGATTGTTCTCTTCGTGTGTGTGTGTATATATATTTATTTATATGAAAGAAAAAAAAAAAAGAAAGAGGAATAGATAGGGCGGAGCCATCTGATGGAAGGGCGGGAGCCAGGCGCTATGGCCAGCAACAAAACTACTGCAGTAATCAAACTACTGCGCCTTACGAAATAAAGCTCAGTTGCAGGTAATCCCTTCGATTCCCGTCCTTGAGAAAGAGTAGTTGCCTCGCCCCTGCACCAGACCAGTTACAGCAATCCTGTAAATGGCAAAGGAGGCGATATTTTGTATATGGCGTTGTATATAATAATCAAGTATATGGCAGACCATAACATACTCATAAAGAAATGTATAAGCCAATCAATCAAGCAAAATATATATATACATATATGAGAGAGGGAGTTTGCGTGTATTGGGGCACGAACCAAAATAAAGAGTGTATATATATATTATTTTAGCTAATAATTTTTTTAATATAAATTCTATCAGATTATCAATCTTACCCTTTACTTTAAATATTATTTTTCAATGTATTTTTTATTGTGAAAGTTGAGGGAGAGGGAGAGAGATAGAGGGAGAGAGGGTGAGAGAAAATAATAAAAAGACTAAAAGGTATATGAAAGTTTACTATAGCAAAATGGATAAAGATGTTTCATATTGAAGCATTTGGAGGGATAAAGTGGCTTGCAATAGCTATATTTAGCTATTATGAGCCATGTGAAAGGTTTGCTAGAGATACTCTTATTTCGTGTAAAGTAGTGGTTTTGTTTGCCTCAGTTAGGGCTGCATGACCTTACATGGTAACATTAACAATCAATCTTGATTTGATTAGTGTTTGGGAGCTACTCCAAAATCTTTATTTATTTTATTTTTTCTCTATTCAATATGGAGAAAGGAAGAAAATGAATTATAAAGGAGTGTCTTTTGCTACTCTTAATCCCCAGAAGAAATAAAGATAATTTTTGAGAATGCTTTTAAACACAATGAAAAACGGCCTATTTTGCAACTAGAATGCTTTTAAACACAATGAAAAACAGTCTATTTTGCAACTAAATGTGCACGAGAATTTACATATCTTGAAATCTTTAAAGCAGTCCACTTTTCAAAAAGAAGTAACTGTAGATGGATGTATAAGACTATTGGGGCACATGGCCAATTTATGAACGTATAGGATACTTAATAAGAAATCCCTAGTTTGAAAGGCTACTAAGCTTATCTACAATGTGGGAGGCCCTCAAGAGAGACCATGGCCGAAATTTGAAAGGCTACTAACACCTTGCAATGGAATAGCTGGATTTACCTATCACCTTTTTTTTTTTTTTGGATGTTTAACAAAAATTCATTGGTTGACAATCCCACTATCTCATAAAATCATCATATATCCACCGCATATATAGGAATGAAAGTATGAAACGTACAATACAAAATTATATGATCCAAGAAGCCCATGATCCTAGAAATTCTTCGTTATTTACGAATACAACAACCGACCAATGAGACATTCCTTTTCAAGGAACTTATATGCAAGTGCCTCTCCCGAAATTAAATGTCAACCCAAGAAGAAATCAAAATAAAAGATTTTGCTCAGAGAGAACATTGAAACTAGCTAGCATGCATTGAACTTTTGGGGAGCAAAAATATTTATATATATGTACTGAAATATGTACTTTTACTTAGTTTAATCTCTAATGTCTGCCATTTGAAGAAACTTAAGAAAATGAGCCTCTCGAGTCTCGAGTCTCGAGGGCTTTGCTTCCTTTATCACCCTCATTTCCACCATTACCGTTGTGCCACGTATTGCAACACCGACACCATTGTATCAGCCTACGGGGCTGTGACTGTCTTCCTCAACGCCACCACAAAATCCCAATTTCTCTCGTACACTCTCATGTGCATGGGGCGCATACACAATTCCAAGACAAAGTCATGTGCATGGGAGTGCATAAAACTTTCCCAACACCCCCCCTAAATCTAATATAACTCTTTTTGGCCACCTCCACAAGTGAAAGAAATTAAAGGCTTTTGATGAAGCCTATGAGGTGCTCTGAGGCTATTGGTCATGGAAATGGAAAGAGAATGGAAACCAAACGTTGACATATCCCAAAATTGCCCTCGATGTGGTTCTTGCAACACAAAATTCTGCTACTACAACAACTACAGCTTGACACAACCCAGGTACTTTTGCAAGGGCTGTAGAAGGTATTGGACTAAAGGCGGGTCCCTCCGGAACGTCCCCGTCGGCGGCGGCTGCCGGAAAAACAGACGGGGCAACAAGTCCTTAAGGCTATCCAGTAGTACTGAGGGTCATTTGGCCCATGGGAAGCTCCCAAATGACCCAATGGGCCGCCATCATTCCTTGGTTGGGCCATCAGCCTCCGGCTCCACAATGATGCCTGATGGTTCACACATTGATCTTGCACTTGTATATGCAAACTTCTTGAATCAAAAGCCAGAGTCGAAGACGTCGCCGTTTGAGTTGCCAGAATTGCCTGCTGATCATTGTTTCGTGAGCTCAAGTATTTCTCCATTATCAGTGGAAGAAAATGGTTTTTTTGGATGCCACACTACTCTTTCAGGTGAAGAATCTGTAAGGTATGACGACTCAAGCAATTATTATGCGTTGCCACCATTGCCTGGAGAAGAAGTAGTAGTGTGGTCGAGTTCTCAAGCAATGATGGTGAATCATAGCTTTCAAGGAACACAGCTGCCTGCAGTGCTCGGACCAGAAGCAGAAGAATATCCGGATTCATTGATTTCTAATTGGAGCCCGTTCGATACTTTCTCAAGGACATGATGAGGAGTGTGATTTTCTTCCTTGTTTTCTTATTATTTCACTCACTATGATTATTATAAATATTGTATAGAATAGGATGGGAAAATTATCTTGAAATAATCTTTTAAGTGTACTAATTTAGTTATATATATATAATATATATATATAAAGATCACTCCTATATATAGCCAAGTTCACTGTATTTACAATTTGAATATCGATCATCTTAGAACATCTTTGCAACTAAGGTACGTACAGTAAAAAGTAGCAGCATTCAAACACTTTCAGATTTGTTCTTGAAAAACTCAATAATATAATTAATTTAGAATAAACCTAAATCCTGAAAACCTTAAACCCTAAAGAATTCTGATCACTGGTCCATTTAATACATTTTTACTAAGCAATGACTCCCTTGTTAACCAAACAAAATGTACTTGTATACCAACCCAATTAAATATTTGCAACTTGGATTCGTATTGCAGTGAAATTTGCAATTTAGATATTGATCTGTGTGGATTTTCATGCCATTTAGCTCGTCTTTTAACAGATAGGTCAACATATCTTTGAAAATTTAAAACAAATTTTTTATTTAGGAATATATGTCATTTAAAGTAATTATGTCATGTGGCATGTACAGTTGGCACATGGCGTGTCAAACGAGAGTCATCTGACATTAATTTATTGGTTTAACATAACGTATTGTTAATTAATTGGATAATATGTGGACAAATGGATCTATTTGAAATCAGATGAAAACTTAAAGACTTAATTGTTGAAATTGAAACCTATGGACTAAATTGAAATTGCACCAAACCTAAAGATGAAATTTGATTTTTCCCTTAATATTATCGCATAGAATTGCATGAATAGTTCATTCTTGGCTCACGATGAATGCTACATGCAAATCGCATTTACGAATTACAACATAAAAATAAAAAATAATAATAAAAAAAATTATTTAAAACGTTTTTTTTAGGACACTTTTTTTTTTTTAACAAATTTATACATGCCTACAACTTGATTCTAGTCCGTGTATTCATTGCCAATATATATATATATATATATATAATATGATACATGCCAACCTCATGTTTACTTTATATCCATTTAAAATTTGATGTGGCTTTTAAAATTACAATTTGAATAAAAGTTAATAATGATCTACTCATAAATTTAATTGTGATTTTAAAAGCCACATTAATTTTAGGTGAACACAAGGTGAATAGAGGGTTGACATGTATCATATTATATATATATATTATATATATATATATATATATATATATATATATATATAAAAGCTTTGCGTGACAAGAAGGAAAAGACAAGCTGAGAAAATTCAAACATATGTTGTGAGTATGCATGGTTTCTTTCTTTTGAATGAATGGAGTAAATTTTATATCCAAAAACACAAATTTTACAATACACTCTAGCAAGTTAAAACAACCAGCTGGAAGGAAATCAGATCTGCATAAAGCAGAAAACAGCTCTCACTAAGCAACAATACTCACTATCTACATAGGAATACTTGCACAACTAAACCAAAAAAATTTACAACTTGACAGATAAACCAACACAATCAACCTAAAACATACACTATTAGGCAAAATCAACTACCAAGAATACATATGGTTCGCATTCTCCAATGACTTACACTATTTTCCCTTAGCCATCAATCTGGATCGAACCTCCCACTTTATTTGGGTGGTTATTTTTTCTTCAAAGTTGGTATGCTTCGCATGTTTTATATCATTCCTTAATTTCCATATGTGGTACACGGCTACCCCCCAACTCAACTTGCAAACAACAGTCTTCAAACTTTCCTCAAGTAGATTCTTTTCCCCCACAAATCAGAATATCTGCCCAAGTATGCTGAATACTCTCAACAAAACAGAGTCGCATAATCTCATTCCAAATGCGTTTTCTTAAACCTCAAAGAAAGAAGAGGTGGTGATGATCATCAGAAAACACAACTTACATCACCTCCAAAGCCTGAACTTAGCATCATTTTTCCAGTAATTAGAGTATCTCGCATAGCAAGCCAAAGGAAGAAAGAATGTTTTGAAATAGCCAAATTAAACTAAACAAACCTCCACAAGTTAATTAGGAGTAGCTTTAGCCGAATATGATCTCATGTATCTGCCATGTTATAGACTCCCTTCTTTTGAAATACCCCGAGTATTTTGGGTTATCTGTTTCCATTGTAGTTTGCTCATGAGAATTAGTTGTTCAAATTTTATTACAGGGTAAACATGATTTCTTTCACTTTAGAGGAGCGAATTTGCAATGCGATCTGGACAAACCATTAGAGGTAATAGCTAGTCTATTGTGATTGTCCTAACGGACATAGTCTTAATCACTTTATCCTAAATGAATTCAAAAGTTTGTTATCTCATATGTTGCTACTAATTACAAGAGATTCCTTTAATGCCTTAAAATCGCAACATAATTTGTTGACTTAAATCTAAGGTCATCTTGTGAGACCTTAAAGTTTCGGATACTATAGGTATTGCTCTAGTAGAATGCTCTACCACTGAGAAAAGACATACTGGAGATTCAAGAGCAAAGGCATGTAGAATAATTACGTCAGATCCTATATTCGGTGCATGAGAGGTACTGAATAATTTTATTCTGCAGTATATTATTTTTCTAACATTAAAACAAAATTTTAGCCAAATTTTAGCTAACCCCCTTGAAATTCCCTCTTACATTGAACTCTCTTATGCTACAGGATTTTTGCATATCGGTACTCTTGCTCACTAGAGGTAGCAACCAAATATAGACACACTATTTCTTGTGTGGGCATTTTTATATTCTAGGCCATGATTTTTATATTCTCTCTCTGTCTCGCGCTCTCATTCTTTGTCCCTCTTTGCGTGCTCTCCCTCTCGGGCTACTTCACCAAGACGCCACTAGAAGCCCTCATCCGTGAAAGAAGGTTGATTTTTCCATCTCTAGTGGACCAATAAAAGCTTAGTATGTTTTCTCAATTTCTTATCTCATTCCTTTTGAGTTTATTGCTATCATCTCTCTATCATATCATATTTTTGCACGCTGCCGCTGTATTGTCCTCCAAATCCCTTATTTGGCTTTGTGAAAATAATAGTCTCATACCTTCATTTGTGAGATTGTTGTTTTCCAAATCTTTGATTGAGTTCCCATAAAGAAAAAAAAAATAAAAAAACAAACAAACTAGTCTTTCTTCATCGAGAGCCCTACATATAAGCTGTAGACAATAGTATCATCATATAAAAAATCTAGGGCTTTTCATATGAATATGATGTAGGACAAGAATTCCATCTTGTTCCCGAGGGCGCTTGTCTTGCTGTTGGGCATGCTAATGAAAGGGCTTATGCAGGAGTAATCTTACTGTCGAACAAAGAGCTTTACTGATGGGTTGTTAGCAAGCTAGGATGGAAAGGTTTTACTGTCGGAACCAAACAATCGGTTTCAATGAGTAAATGACTTCAAGTGGGACATCCTGTATTGTCAGCACTAGGTGGACATGATATCAGCCAATATCCAGCAGTGGAAGTATAAAAGGAAAATGTATCGCACATTACCGGTGGGTCGAAGAAAAGTAAAAAATGATCGACGAGACCTTTAGTATTGATGAAAATTAATTAATTGGTCTATGATGTGCCGGTGTAATTGATTCTTGTAGATCATAACAAATAATATATTAATAAATCAAATCAAGAAGATTCAAGAAAAAAAGAAAGAGTTAACTGCCAGATGTCGTCTAAGAATGAAATATTTGACTAATTGATTACGAAAAGGCTATGGTGCTCCTCGTGGGATATCAGTACGGTGAATATGTTAAAAATATGAAGTTCAAGTAAGGAAAGTGAGATTACGCATGATTAAGTATTATGATGTTATACTATGTAGAGTGATATGCTATGGTGATTTTATGTTGCCTGTTATGATTTATGATGTTGTGTTCATGTTATGATGCTTTGAGATATTGTGTTAAGAATAGTTTTGTAAAAGACTGTTTTTAAGGATAGTTTATAAAAGGAATGTTTTACAAGCAAAACATTTAAAGTTTTAGAAAAAAAAAGAAGAAGTTGACGATGATTTCAAAAGAAACATTTTACGAAATAATGTCTTCATGTTTTAGCTAAAGCTCACTACATACACTTCTCTTGATTGATATTTACTTATTGAGCCGTGGACCCACGGTTCTACTTGTGAAACATTGTTTTACAAAGAATGTTGACATAGGAGATTGGCAGTCAGAGTAGAGGATAGACGCACTTCCCAAGAATAATAGTATTATTGTGATAATAGTAGTAATAATAGTAAGATTAAGTTTAGTTTTATAACCATGGGCTATTATATGATTAAGATATTGTTAATAAGATTAGGATAATAAGGTTAATAGTAATAATAAGTTTTAGTGTGGTAAATAGTTATTGGTAAGGATACGTTTTAGTTAAGTTAAATAAGAGGGGTTGTATAACAATTAAGAAAAAAAGAAATTCTAGTTTATTTGAGCGTTCAAAAATGGGTAATTTTCTAACTCCTAGGGGTGGCCAAACCACCCACTAGGGGGTGGTCGTACCACCCACTAGAAGGTGGCTCAATCATTACTGAAATGTTTGAGGGTGACAAAGCCACCCTCAAAAATTGCTTGGCAGTGGCTTGGCCATCCCCTAAGAAATGAATTGGTTACACTCGTATGATTCGGGAGTGGCCGAGTCACCCCGAAAACTGTCTTCAAGGGTAGATCGACCACTCCGAAAACATTTGGAGGTGATTCAAAAACTACTCGAGGGTAGCTCGGCCAGCCTCCGACATCTAGGGGTGGTCTCCTAGTGTAACAATTTTTTTTTTTTATTTAATTTTTTTTTTTTTTGAGTTAGATTGAAAAAATTTGAGTTGGGCGATAAAATTTGACTCGGATGAAAAAAATGTTAAGTTTTAAAACAAATTGAGTTGAATGAAAAAAAAATTGGGAGAGAGGTAACGCGAGGGCCCCCCCCCCCCCCTCTTCTCCCTTTCTTCGTTCTTTCTGTCCAACTGAAAGAGAGGGCGAGACATAAAGAGAGAGAGTGGCTCACGGAGGAGAAATGCACGGTGAAGCTAAGAGAGAGAGTGGCTCACGGGCGAGACATAAGAAGGGAGTTTCAGCCATTGGGAGAAAAAGCGGTAAAAATCCAAGCTTCTCTTTACAGTTTTGTCATACCCACTAAGATTAGACCACAAAAATGATATTAATTTGCAGGATTTAGTGTAAGTTTGAGTTTTAGTTTGAATGCCCTTTGAGGGTTTCGGTGGGTATTAACGAATGGGTTATTTGGGTTTTGTTTGTTGAGTGGCTTGATTCATCTTGGACCCATGATTTGAGTGAGTATCGATTGGTTGAGTTTTTTTTTTTTATTTTTTATTTTATTTTTTTATGAATAAGAGAGAATTTCATTCAACAAATCAAAAAACCAAATACATAAACCCAGCAAACTGCTGGAGAGAAACAGAACACGGAGAGACACAAGCCATCTCCCGCAACAAAATACCTACTCAAACTCTGTAAAGACAGGGGATAGAATAAACCACAAGGAATCCCAAAGACCATGGGTTAGCCAGGACACCCATGGTGATATTCCAATTTTGACAAAGAATGGCGTTTTCTTTGCTGCCTTTGAACCGTCCGCCTAAAACAAATGTTAAGTTTTAAAACAAATTGAGTTGAATGAAAAAAAAAATTGGGAGAGAGGTAACACGCGCGCGCCCCCCCGCCCCCCCCTTCTTCTCCCTTTCTTCGTTCTTTCTGTCCACACTGAAAGAGAGGGCGAGACATAAAGAGAGAGAGTGGCTCACGGAGGAGAAATGCACGGTGAAGCCTAAGAGAGAGAGTGGCTCACGGGCGAGACATAAGAAGGGAAGTTTCAGCCATTGGGAGAAAAAGCGGTAAAAATCCAAGCTTCTCTTTACAGTTTTGTCATACCCACTAAGATTAGACCACAAAAATAATATTAATTTGCAGGATTTAGTGTAAGTTTGAGTTTTAGTTTGAATGTCCCTTTGAGGGTGTTCAGTGGGTATTAACGAATGGGTTTATTTGGGTTTTGTTTGTTGAGTGGCTTGATTCATCTTGGACCCATGATTTGAGTGAGTATCGATTGGGTTGAGTTTTTTTTTTTTTTTGATGAATAAGAGAGAATTTCATTCAACAAATCAAAAAACCAAATACATCAAACCCAGCAAACTGCTGGAGAGAAACAGAACACGGAGAGACACAAGCCATCTCCCGCAACAAAATACCTACTCAAACTCTGTAAAGACAGGGGATAGAATCAAAACCACAAGGAATCCCAGAGACCATGGGTTAACCAAGGACACCCATGGTGATATTCCAATTTTGACAAAGAATGGCGTTTTCTTTGCTGCCTTTGAACCGTCCACGCCCTAAAATCCTGGTCCTTACCTCCCATATGATTTGCTTCATAATTTGCTCCTCTGTCTTGGAGGTGCCATTATGCTTAATAGCATTTCGATTACTCCAAAGATGGTAAACAGTAGAGCTCATAACCAAACGACACAAGGTAGCAGACATGGTCTTTCTATTCCACCTCCTACAACCCAGACCGATAACATCTTGCAAAGAAAGGGGAGGATTAGAGACATTGCATCGAGACAGTCCTGTTCTCCACAGACGAGCACTGAAGCTGCATTCAAAGAATAAATGCTCACAACTCTCTATACAGCTTCTGCAGAAAAGGCACTTCACATCCCCAGAGTAGCCCCATTGAGCCAATCGGTCACCAGTGGATTGGGTTGAGTTTTCTATTTGTTTTGAGATTAACCGAATGGGTTGGTTTTGGTTGGGATAAATTTCGGTTGTTTGTTTTGTGAGATTTAAGGTATTGATTTTGGGTTGAATCACTGTGTTGATTTAAGAGATTTTGAGTTTGTATAGGATTGGTGAATATTGTTATGTGATGTTTAGAAGTCCTAAGAAAGTTAACTCCAAGGGGCTGGCTCAAGTGGTAAGGGTCTTGGTCTTTGTGGTAGTCCCATGAGGTTTAAGGTTCGAATCCCCTTAGGTGCAAACAATTTCTTGGGGCCAGCCCGCCGGCAAAGCCGGAGTATTACCCGATCTGTGTGGAGGGGGCAATTTACACGGATCCGAGATTTACCTGACAATGATGGGTTCACGAAGTGGCCCTTCCTTGGAGGGGTTCTTCGTCATAATAAAAAATAAAAAAAAAAAAGTCCTAAGAAAGTTATACAAACTTGAGATTGTTATTGATTTTGGGTTGTGTAATGGCTGAGTATGAGTGACTTGGTATAATGTTTAAATTGTGGTTTCAAGTTATGAATTGGGCTTTTCTTTGATTATTGCTGAAATTCTACTGTGGGTTGTTTTGTGTAATTCATGGATTGATGTTCTTAGATGCTTGGATTTTGTTGGGTTGATTTTATGTTACCAAATATGGTTGGGAATTGAAGTGTTAGGTTTTGTGGTTGATGGCCGAATCAGTATAGGTTGGAATTTCTGCTCGGATTTTATGTTAGCCGTATGAATGTTGATTGTTATTGGATAGGTGTTATGAGTTTTGATGGAAGTGATCTATTAAGTTGTTGAATTTTGGTGTTTGTTTCTTAATGGCCAAATGCTCATTGGGTTTATTAGGGAAGATTGTAATTTGCAATTGTTATCCTTATGTTATGAGGATTTAGTTGCTAAGGCTAATGGACATGTTTGAGCAAGATTAGGAAGCAAGTTATGATTTGTTATTTGGGGTTTTGGTTAAGCTCTTTGTTATGATTGATTGTGGTTTGTTTAGGTGATTTGATTGTGTGTTGAGAACTTGTTGTAAAGTCAAGTATGGAGGTCTTGGGGTTTGATTTTGTGGAAGTTGGAGGATAATATGTAATTAATGTTTATATTAATTTGGTATGGTAAGGGAATGTTTAAGTTGAACAAAGTAAAGAGAGTTCCTTAGATCTTAATTATGGTCAAAAGGTTTTAAGGTTAGAATTAGCTAAATAGATTTTAGTCTTGGTGGGCGAAGTGCGGGATAAATAGAATTAATAAAATAAGTCTTAGTCATAAGAGGTTAACATTGAATAAGAAAATGAAATGAGCAAGTAAAAGCAATGGACAAACAAGTAAGAAATAACAATAGCTATAATGGGGTTCAATGAAAGTTCTAAGCAAATGGAAAGGATAAATTAAATTGTAAACTACAAACTAGGATGTACGAGGGATACGTTGACTGGACCGTTGCACCAAAGAAGTAAGTGCAAACTTACCGACTTTACTATACTCTTTTACAAAAGCATGATAATGTGTATTTATGAAATGCCATGGTATTGTTTATTACTGTTCAAATATGAATGAATTACTATTGTTCTATGTGAATGAATTATTGTTCAAGTGTGAATGAATTACTAATGTTTAAGTGTGAACGAACTACTATTGTTCTGTGAATGCATTATTATTGTCCAAATGTGAATAAACTATTGTTTACCTCATAGGTAGTATCCTTGATATTTGATTATGTTTGGTGATTAAAATTTTCTGTGTGTTATGATATTTTGTTTAATAAGGATGATTATGAGAACAAAAGATTGTTTGGTATTATGAAAATGTAATGATAATGCATATTGTCATGATAATGCTTATTATTGTTCAAATGAATAAGAGATTAATGTATTGGGACTACGGTGATGGGAACCAAGGTGGGCCTACTCTTAAAGATCCTTTGCAAGTTCCAGATGGCCCAATTACAAGACCAAGAGCCAAAAAGATCAAGGAAGCAATGCAAGGATTAGTGCAATCCACTTGGGATGAAGCTAGCAAGAGCCCAACACTCAAGATGGGCTTGAAAGAAGGAGAACCAGTCTTGATCCACTTGATCCAAGCTATGGAAGACGTGACTTAAAAATAGGGCCTATTGTTATTAAATGCTTTATTTTATAGTTTAGAATAATGGGCTTGAGGATGTTTGACCCATATATTTCTTATGTTTTATTAATTAGGGTTTCAAAAGAACTTTAATTGTTCTACTTGAGGGTATTTTGGAAAATGGGCATTATTTTGGCCTAGGGTTATTTTGTAGGGAGTATTTAAACATCTCATAGCCACCATTTAAGGAGGCAGACATTATTTTGAATTTTAATTGTGAGTTGAGTTTACTCCTCTTGTTCTTGATTGAACTTTTGAACTTATCAAAGGTAAATCACAACCTTTGTGGCGTTCTTCCTCGTAATTTGGGTTCTTGAAACGGGATTTCAACGGGTCTAGATTTTAATATAATCTAGGTTCTTGAAACGTGTTTTCAACGGGTCTAAATTCTCAATCCATAGACTTGAGTTTGGCTTTCTTGGGTGAGTTTTCAAATTGATTGTGGGTTCAACGGATTTCTCTTCTTGCGGGTTCATATCATACGGGCCCCAGCATTTGTGGACTACGGGCCACAATGTTGTTAACTTAATCATATCGGGACTTCGGGACCCCAGACTAGTGGAGCATGGGCCCCAATGCTAAAATTAAAGTGAAAGAGTTAATCGTGGGGACACGGACCCCATCGGTCGTAAACGTAGAGGAGCATGGGCCTCTAGTCAATTGAAGGGAGTACGAGCCCTTATGTGAGTCATGAGAAAGAAATGAAAAAGGAAATGAATGAAAGAACACATTATGAGATGTATATGATGTGTTGATGTTTGTGATGGTTTTCTTGCTTTAGATGTACTTGTATGTATATATTTCTGTAATGGGACGTGGAATATATATATACGCATTACAGCTAAGGTTATATGTAGTATGGCATAGTTAATATAAAGAAAATGCCTAGGAAAAAGTAATTGAAATGATGCTTTGATGTGTGATAGTTTGATTGATTCTTGATAACTGTTGTTTACATTGTAGAAAGTATCTTTATATTCTGGTTATGCTTAGATGTGTGATAGTTTGACTGATGCTTTGACAACTGTTGTTTACATTGCAGGACGTCTCCTCAATATTTGATTATGTTTAGATAATTGTTGCTTTATAGTGTTGATTATGTGTTGGATGAATGTTGCTCACTTCACACACACAAAGGTCATAATGCTTGCACTCACTGAGACTGTGGACTCACGTATCCCCCTATGGAATTGTGGATTAACTTGTGGTAATCCACCATTCCATAGTTGTTGTAGGTTTAGTTGAGGAGACAGTTGGTAGGGATCCATGCATGTGCTTAGTTAGAGGTCTACCGTTGAGGAAATCATGCGGTCTTTAATCTTGAGGGCTGACTTGAGATAAGTCAACATCATTAGTTGTATTTATTTATGCCACGTGGCACATTTATTATAGTTGAAGTTTGTAACTAATGTGATGTGAAATAGAAGCTCTGATATGTATTTTATAATGGATTATGTTCTTATGGATAAGTTTAAGAGGTCAATTTAGAAGGCCAAAAATTATTCAGGTTTTCCGCTGTGTTATTAAGGCAATAGGGGTAGTGTCCCATGGTCAATTGTGAAATTTGCCACGTGACTTGTTAATTAAGTCGGGGCGTTATCGCTAGAGGTGGGGGGTGGCCTTTGAGTAGGGGTGGGCAAAACCCGCCCGCACCCGCACTACCTGCTCACCCGCCCTATGAAAGTCAGATTTTTTGTGTTTTTTCTTGGGTAAGGGTTGTTTTTTTTTGGATACCTGGCCGGTTCGAGTCGGGTTTTAATTTTTAAAAATCTCGAGTATTACCCGACCCAGACCAACCTGAAAACCCTACAAGTATCTCTCTGCCGTCTCCTCCTTTTTCCTTCTCTCTTCTCCTTCTCTCCTTCTTCCCTGTCTTGGATTTTCTGTGTTTTTTCCCGGGTACGGGTTTTTTTTTTTGGATACCCAGCCAGGTCGAGTCGGGTATTGGGTTTTAATTTTTAAAAATCTCGGGTATTACCTGACCTGAAAAACCATCTTTTTCTGAAACCCTACGAGTCTCTCTCTCTCTGTGCCGTCTCCTCATTTTTTCTTCTCTCTTCTCCTTCTCTCCTTCTTCCTTGTCTCACTTTCCCTAGCTTTCTCCTTCTCAGTTCTGGTCTCTGCACTCCTGCAGCCACGCCATCCCACGCCCACTCTGTCTCGCGGCGACTTGGTCTCTCAATTTGATTTGCTGGCTCTAATCTAAAATATCAGATATGATCTAATATCAGATTAGTTTGTTTCATTGGGTAATACCCGATCTGCCCTAACCTCACCCCGCGATACCCGATACCCGCTGGTTACCCTTTAGTAACTTCGGGTATCGGGTAGTTGGTTGCAAAACCTGACTACCTTGGATCGGGTATCGGATCCGCGATACCTGGCCCAATCTGACTCGTGCTCACTTCTACCTTTGAGCTACCCTTGCCACCTCAGAGAGTGCTAAGGGTGGCGTGGGCCACCGCCCACCGCTGGGGTGGCGCGCGAACCATCCCAGATTTCTTTTTTCTTTCTTTATTTTTATTTTTTTAAAAAAAGTTATTTTTATTATTATTAAAAAATTATTATTTTTTTAAATTTTTAAATTTTGATATACTAATTATTTTTTTTTATTAAGCGTGATATGGGTCATCATTTTATTGGCACTGATGTGGCACACTAATGGAATCCATCAAGTTTTTGACGGAATTTAACTGCAATGACTAAATTGTTTTTTGGCATACTCCAAGGACCTCTTTGATACCACATGGAGTTAATTGTAAATCAGGTAAACCACATGGATTGATTTTGCATTTTTATGGAAAAAAAAAGGTATTTTTCGAGGTAAGTTCTAAATCATGGCATAGTAGGAATGTCATGAGGTAATTATTATATCATGTAATTACCTCGGGGCGTTATAAGAATAGATATGGTCGACACCTTGTTCTTCTTTGATATCAATTTGTTATTCGATTATGGTTTTGGATATCTATTTTGATTTTTCCTGATTTGTTGACTTTAGAGTATGGTTTTATTTTTTCGATTATTGAACTGTTTTATTCTGGGTGCAGTGAGAGTTGGAGGGGATTGTCTATTGTAGTGTGAGACAGTGGAAAGGTTGTTTGCAAGTGTAGCATTTCTCATACCTCAAAAGAGGCAAAAGAACGGCGACACGTCATCACCTCCATCTCCACTGTCCCCTCCTTCACCTTCGAGCTCAGAGCACACAACCGGGACTATATTGGAGTGTTTGGTTTATGGTTCTCACTTTGGCGCCGGCCTAGCAGTTTTCCGGTGAAAACTTTTTTTTTTTGATAAGTAAGATCAAATATATTAAAAAAGCGTAAGGCACCCCTACGTACACAGGGAGTATACACAAGGACCACCAAAAAGAAAAAGAAAAAAACCCAAACACAAGGAACCCAAAACACCCGCAAAAGAAACCCACCCACTACAAAGCAACCCTAAACCCGCAAACACATCTTATTTTTTCCCCGGCTAGACCCAATGCTTCCAACATCAAAATTGAGAGAGCATTCCAAATTTTTCAGCTCCCTCCACCCCTTCGGTTTCAAAACAGAACCCCCATCCACTCGATGCTGACCCTCTTCAATTTCACTCATCAGATCCAAAAACCTTTTTTTGTTGTCCCCAAAAGAAATCCCTAGAGCTTGAGCGATCTCCAACGAGCTAACCACTGCCTCAGAGTATCCATTAATCAAATCACTCTTCTCTGAAGAATTCCCAACCTCCGAGATGGTCTTCGGGAAGCAAGAGTGCGGCTGGAGAAAGCCCCGCTTAAGGAGACCCCTCGCCGGAGGAGATTGAGCAGAGGGCTTGACAGTCGAAGAACTGGGAGCCCGGAAAGAACCCTCCTTCTTGGACCCGCCAAGCCAACGGGCTCAAACGCTGCAAACAACCCAGATACCTCACCAGAGACTGAAGACCGACTACCTACCAACGGGGTAGCGGCAGGCGCGACTCTGATGAACTCCCCCGCAAGCTGACCCAAATCCAACTTTGAAGCCCTCTGAATCTTGTGCTTACGATTGTAGAAGTATAAGGGCTCAGACGACTTCTGGGCAATTACTACCGCCGAAGGGTTGCACGGCCTAACAGACAGACCATCGCCAGCTAGAGAAACAGACCCCTCGTACCTGAAATGACCGTTCTTCACTGTCGGCTCTGTCGCCTCCGGAGTGGCTGACTCCGCGACCCTAGCAGCAGTCAAACCCACAGCCGGAGAAGAAGTCTGGTCAAGCGGCATGTTCTGGTCAGGCGGCAGGAACTGGTCATCGGCATCCACTAACCTCACCGGAGAAGACTGGCCAACTCCAGCATCCATTGGCGTGTTCTGGTCAAGCGGCAGGAAGAAAGACTGGTCATCGGCATCCACTGACCTCACCGGAGAAGACTGGCCAACTCCAGCAACCATCGGCGTGTTCTGGTCAAGCGGCAGGGAGAAAAACTGGTCACTGGCATCCACTGACCTCACCGGAGAAAACTCTCGCCTCTCTGGAGAAGACCTAGATTGCCGAACGTCAGAAGACCCGGCTTCAACGACACCCGCCGACTGGGATGAAGAGCCACCGTCATCGTCTGCGCACACCGGAAGAGACCCAGTCGACACCGGAACCAAAACCACCTCCGGCGTAGACACCGGCGCACAAGGCACGGGTTGGAAGAGACCGCATCCATGCGACCCAAACCCGGCTTTGATCCGCAACCCGGCTTAGACAGGGGCTTGGGCTTGAGAAGGAGTTTCTTGGGCATTAGAAACTTACGGGTCTTCACGGGCTTAGGCGCAGAACCCTTATAACCTGAAGTGGGCTGCAAGCCCAAGCCCAAAACCTGCCTCCCTTCCTTCACACGCCCAAAGGCCCGATCAATTTCAAATTTGAATTGATTCAGACACTCCAGAAGCTTCCGATGAAATCCACCTCCGGCCTGGACAACGTCAACTTCTGCAACTCTAGCCGTTGAGCACTGCGAACCACGAAATCTACGGCCTCGTACTCTGGCATCTGCACAGAGGTTCTTACCCACCGGTTCTACCCAACACTCCAGGTCGTAGCAATCCACCGCCGACCTTAGCACCGGTGATATCTCAGGCGATCCCAAGGGGAAAAGATCTAGCTCTGCCGTAGACCCAGCAAAACCCAACAACCCATTCGCGACAACTGTGACCGGACGCTTCAAAACCGAAGAAGGGACCACCGAGCTAACCACCGCCGCGTACGGTGAAAACTTACGGTCATGGAAATGTCCAGTAGTGGTAAAGTGAAATCTTACTCACATAGTTTCTTGGGTTCTTTCTTTTTGAGTTGATTGAATTTCCACTGTAAACATTTGATGCATATCTCAATTACAAAGTTCAAAATTTTGCTTGTTTGGATAGTAATTCTGAATGGGCATTTGTGAATTATAGATGGGTTTTAGTGCTTAAGAACATATTAGCTTTAGTGAGTTCTTCATTGGTTCATTTTTTCACACGTGTTAGGGATTTATAATTCTTTACTTTATGTGGGTGTGAGAAAATCTTGGTTTGAAATCAAAAGTTGGATTATTTCATGGAACCGTTGTTTCAAAGATGTTTAGTTTGAATTTTTAGTTCATTTTGGTTTGATGTGCTTGCTGTTGGCAAAACTGGATTTTGTTGTGGAGAACAAAGGTTTTGATTCATAATGTGGATTTTTCAAACATTGAGGTTATGATTGTTATAGCAATTTGCCCATCTGGCTTGAAAAGTTAATCTCGGGTGTTTGGAGATTGTGGTTTAGTATATTCTTAAAGTAACATGTGCTCCTTACCAGTGGAAAAACTTTGTTTGTTGTAATATGCATTGGTTTCTAGTTAGGATTTTTAATTTAGGGTAAGCTCCCATGGCTTTGGTCGATTTTATCTTGCCTTTGCTGTAATATGCAATATTGTCACCGGTTTTATCTTGTCTTTACCAGTTCTAATACTTCTTTTGGCACCTTTTTTCTTTTTGGTTTATATATGTGTGCTTGGCTTTGTGGTTGAGATTAACATTTATGTCTCTTATCAAATATTTGTACCTTGTGAGACTCTTCAACCATCACTTGAAGGAAAACCCTTGACCATGTGCGGTTTACTTGTTGGAGAAAAAGTAAATACTATGGCTAGATGGTTGGAACTTGAAATGAATTCACGCATTCAGTGACTTGGAAAGAGTTTTTTAATCTGGGAGAAAAAGAAAGTTTCCAATCTCCCTTATAAATTCTTGAGTAGAATCATTGCCCCATAAAGCTACCATATGTTAACTCTTTCTAGAAAGCTACTATTATTGGTTTAGTCTCTTGCAGCCAAAACAAACTAAGAGAGCCTTTCTAGAGTTACAGTCAGTCATTGGCACTTGGCAAGGTTGAGGGGCTCTTGTGGACCCTGCCATACCACCATTGTTGCCTTGATGCTGCCGACTATAACCGCAAAATGCCCTCGGCACACCACTCTACCAATCAAATTCAAGGTTGGTATTGGACGCAATGGTAGTGCGCACTGGAGTACGCACTGCTTTCTACCAAACAGCCCTTGCCTTCCTCCTTTCTTTCTCTAACCTCTATCAGTTATGATTTCTCCAATCTTATTGTTGTTCCATTTGAGTTGCTGCTAAGTTCACGTGATTTCATATCATGTAAGATCCAATGGTGAATATAACGGAAGGGGAGGTTACTAGTTTGAATCTCTCATTCTCCTTTTCCTTGGGATTAATTACTTTTATATATATAACCGAAGGGGATGAAAGTGGTGTATTCGAAAAATTAAGTACTATAAGAGATGTGGTTAGAAAAGTCTAAAACCGATGGATGTAATTAGAATTGGCTCAAACCATAGAGGGGTTTAACTGAATTTCATCCTAATAATGGTTTTGCACGAATTCATTGTTTTATTGGTAAAAGGAAACATACATTTTTCTTAAAGCGTCTATATGGTCCCCATACATATTAAGTTTGACACTTAGGGTTATCACGCTGCCCTTTTAAGTGTGTGGCTAATAAATAACGACTCTTGTTAGGAGCAATGGTGGAAGATGTTTCAGTAATGAGGGGTGACAAACTGATATTGAGGGGGTTGAAGTTCCATGGATATCACGGGGTGAAGCCAGAAGAAAATAAGCTGGGTCAGAAGTTCTTAGTGGACGTTGATGCTTGGTTGGACCTTCGGCAGGCTGGTATTTCTGATTGTTTATCAGATACCGTTAGTTACACTGATATTTATCGGTAAGCTTTTATTTGATGCCTTCGTTTATAAGTAACATGAGACATGAAAGTCATATATAAGATGCATTCTTTAACCATCAGTTTCTCCTTTGATTGGCAAAAGTTCATCTAATTTATGTGGTTCTCACTGAATGTAAAATGCTTATGGCGCCTGCAATAACCTGAGATCATATATGATTGGTAGATATCTAGCTAAACAAACCTGCAGAATGTGTGTATTTTAACACCCAAAATGGATAAAAATTGTAATTTATGATGAATCTTTTCGTTCCGTGACCTACCAATATGTTATGTATGCTCTGTTTGATATAAGGATACATATAATGGGTTGAATTGGTGGATTGCAGAATAGTTGAAGAAGTTGTGGAAGGACCTGCCCAGAATCTCTTAGAGTCGGTGGCTCAGAAGATTGCATTGACCACTTTCAAGAAGCACCCACAGATATCTGCTGTTCGTGTGAAAGTTGGAAAGCCACATATTGCTATTCGTGGTTCTGTTGACTACCTGGGCGTTGAGATTCTGAGATACAGAAGTGTTGATGTACCAAACTAAGCTTCTTCTTTTTTACCGTTTCTTCCCCTTTTTTTTTCCTTGCTGGGCCACTTTTTATTTAAACGAATGCGAAGGGGAGAAAGGAAGGAGACATTGTAGGGGGATTGACCTCTTATTTCTTGTTCTACTGTAAACAATTTGTACGTTTCATACATTATTCATGTTACTTGAAACTAAAAGTGAATGAAATTATTCTCCACAAATACTTTCAACCAAATGAATCATTATTTTCTTTTAGACAGAGTTTACATTTCAAAGAACGACCTTATGTAATTGTTATTGTAGTGCCGTAGTAATGTCCCTAGGGTTTTGAATATGATTCTAAGGTCAAAATATACTAGAATATTCTCACTGAATTATAATATATGCAGGTCCACGAGGGAGAAATCATATGTATTATTAATGCAGAATATTGCAGATTTTTTATTTTTTACTTTTTCTGTTGGGACGGGCCAGGTTGCCGTTCCAAGTTTTTGACCAGCAAAGCAAAGGTAGAAATTAACTTAATTCCCACGACCAAAAATTGTTTGCACGATCGATCTTTGCAATTTGCAGTACCCTTTGGTATGGTTCTTCACTTTTTATTTTTTAGTACATGACTACAACTAAACAAGCCTAAGACAAATTAAAGTAGGAATGGGAGGGGGGAACCTTCCCATTTACGGTAAAGGAGCTGTTGATTACAGGGGTGATTTGGACCAGCCAAAGTCCTTTCTCCTCCCCTGCTTTGTTAGTTCGCAAGGCTGATGGTAGTTGGAGAATGTGCGTCGATTATAGGGCATTGAATCAAGAGACCATCAAGGACAAATACCCTATTCCAGTTATTGACGAGCTCTTTGGGGCAGAAATTTTCTCTAAACTGGATTTGCGATCCCGATATCACCAAATCCAGGTTCGTCCCGAGGATGTTTCTAAGACTGCTTTTCGTACTCATGAAGGGCATTATGAGTTCCTAATTATGTCTTTTGGCCTTACAAATGCCCCCTCCACCTTTCAAGGATTAATGAATGACGTCTTCAAACCATTTCTCCGCAAATTTGTCTTTGTCTTCTTCAATGATATCCTGGTTTACAGCCGCTCTATGGCTGATCACTTGGCTCATTTGAAATTGGTTTTGGATGTTCTCCATTCTAACCAACTCTATGCTAAGATTTCTAAATGCAGGTTTGGTGTTTCCAAGATTGACTACTTGGGGCATCTAATCTCCAATGAAGGTGTAAGGGCTGATCCTGCTAAGCTAGATTCCATGCTGAATTGGCCTATTCCCCGCACTATCAAATCATTGTGTGGCTTTCTCGACTTGACGGGCTACTATCGCAAGCTCATCAGCGGTTATGGTTTAATAGCTGCCCCGCTCACAGCCCTCCTAAAGAAGAATTGTTTCCATTGGTCACCCACGGCCACAGAGGCCTTTGTCCACCTTAAGGAGGCTGTCACTACCCCACCGGTGCTGCACTTGCCAGATTTCTCTCAACCATTTACTATCGAGTGTGATGCTTCGAGCTCTGGCCTCGGGGCTGTCCTCATGCAAGACGGGCGCCGTATTGCATTTTTGAGTCAAGCTTTGAAGGGCCAAGCCCTGTATCTCTTCACTTACGAAAAGGAATTGCTCTCCTAAATCACCGCTGTCCAAAAGTGGCACCCCTATTTGTTAATGCACTCCTTTAAAGTTAAAACGGACCAGCAATCCCTCAAGTTTCTTCTTAAGCAAAAGGTGGGTATTGTCTCACAACAGCGGTGGATTTATAAACTATTAGGGCACGATTTTGTGGTGGAGTACAAAAAGGGGAAAGAAAATAGAGTCGTTGATGCCTTATCTCGTAAGTTTGAAGACCCTTTGGACCATGCAGAGCTCTCCATTTCTCTGATCTCTTTTCCTTCCCCATCCTGGATAACGAAGTTGAAGGAATCCTATTTGCTAGATCCAGATACAGCAGCCCTGTTGCTTACTCTTCAACAAGGTCAAACTATACCTAAGGGGTTTTCCCTGCAACAGGGTCTTATCTTAAAAAAAGGTCGCCTATGGATTGTTAAGGGATCTTCTTTTCAGACTCAACTCTTGAGTTACATTCACTCAAACCTTACTGTTGGACACTCAGGGTACCACAAAACAGTACACCATGCTAAAATGGACTTCTATTGGAGGGGTATACGCAAAGACATCAAGAACTTTGTTAAAGAATGTGAGGTTTGCCAAGTTAATAAGCATGAGATTGTGCACCTTGCTGGGTTGCTGCAACCTCTACCTCTTCCTAATCGAGTATGGTCCGACGTCTCAATGGAATTCATTGAGGGGCTGCCCTGATCCCAGGGCTCCACTGTGATTCTAGTGGTGGTGGACCGCTTCTCAAAATATGGCCATTTCATGCCCATGGCTCATCCTTTTACGGCTTCTAAGGTGGCCCAAGTCTTTCTTTCTAGCGTCCTCGAGCTCCATGGCATGCCCAAGACTATTGTCTCGGATTGTGACCCTATCTTTACCAGTTCATTTTGGAGGGAACTGTTTCGCCTACAAGGGATTACCCTAGCTTTCAACTCGGCCTATCATACTCAGTCGGATGGCCAGACTGAATCTCTCAATAAGTGTCTTGAGACATATCTCCGCTGTTATGCTGGCTCTAAGCCTAGGGATTGGAGTCTTTGGCTGCCCATGGCAGAATGGTGGTACAACACAAACCACCATTCCTCTACTGGCCCAACCCCCTTTGAGGCTGTCTATGGCTATGCTCCTCCCACACTCTTTTCCTATGTTCCAGGCACTTCTGCTAACTTGGCTGTGGACACTCAACTCAAGGATCAGAATACTATCATCAATTTACTCAAAGAACACCTGCAACAAGCTCAACACAGGATGAAATCTCAGGCTGATAAGCACCGTACAGAGAGGGAATTTCAAGTAGGAGATTGGGTTTACCTTTGCCTCCAACCATACCGACATAAATCCATCACCATGCGCAAAAATTTGAAGCTCTCCCTTCGCTTTTTCAGTCCCTTTCAGGTTTTACAGTGCATTGGACTAGTGGCGTACAAACTCGACTTGCCTCATACTACTAAAATTCACTTGGTCTTCCATGTCTCCTGTTTAAAGAAAAAATTAGGTTAGCACATCACCCCTCTGGCCACGCTCCCACCAGTGGATCAAAATGGCGAGCTCAAACCTGAATCGGAGGTTGTGATAGATCGCCGCTTAGTCAAGAAACGGAATTGCTCCATTACGGAGGTTCTCATTCGTTGGAAGGGAGCTGTTGCCGAGGACCACTCTTGGGAAATCCTTTAGAAATTGCAAGCTCAACATCCTCACCTTGTGGGCAAGGTGCTTTGAAGGAGGGAGATTTGTTATGGGTCCGTAATTGAAAGTGGTTTGCTTGGCTATAGTGAAGATGGAAGACAAATGTGGATGAGAAGTCATGAGTTCCTAAAGTTGATCTAGTCAAACTTGGCACACGAAACCCAAGGTCTGAAGAGCAATATTCAAGAAGATGGGCTAGCAACCATTACTTGCGTTTAATGTTCTTTGGCTTGCGTTTTACCTTCTATTTTACTATTGCCTTTTATATTTAGCAGCTTGCGTTTTGTAACCATGAGTAGTGGGTGTTTTTGTTCTTTTTTTTTTTTTAATGCTTTAAAAGGATAAGGGAAGGGACAACTATAAATTCTGTTAGAATTGATTCTAACATAATTGGTTATATAGTGAAAAGCTGTAATAGGAAGGGGAGGAATAGAATATTGGAAAGCTTTGTTCCTCTGGAGAGTTCGGGCCTCTTGAAGTTGCCCTCCTTTAATCCAAGCTATTTTGATCGTCTTCTTCATTAAACCCTATATCCATACATTTTTCATTACTCCATTGTTATACATCAAGAACAAATACAGAGATAGAAGGAAGCCCTTTACACCAATGTGCCACAGAGTGAGCACAGAAGTTGTACTTTTATTGAATTTTTGAGTTTTCCAGAGAAAGCCAGTCGGGATGAACTCAATAATGTTGTTGATGAGGGGGGAGATACGCCAGTCTTGAGATATATCTGGTTGAATCATAGCAGATATAACTGTTTGGGAATCACCTTCAATGATGACTTTATTTAATTTTAAAGAGGAAGCTAGAGTGATTGCCAGCTAGGCAGCAATAGCTTCATCGAGATTTGGATTGTAAGGGGAATTAATCTCAGCCATTATTTGAATAATATAGCCATGGTGATTTCGATAGATTGCAGCTTGAGCTGAATGTGAATTTCGGATTGTTGTATCAAAGTTGATCCTAAACTAAGAGACTGGAGGAGGCTTCCATTTCTTAGCTGGAATTGATTTTTGAGACCAAGCATTAAAATGCTTATAAGTGATCCGATTGACAATTCCCGAGATAAACAGGGCATCAAAGAGAAATCCTTTGTGATAAGCTTTGTTCTTGTAGAACCATAAAATATCACAAAGCACTACAGCAAAAATTTGGAATTAATGAAAATCCTTACAATGTATGCTAAGTGAATATCTTGGAGAAATTATTATTTTGATCCAATCCACCATATTGGGGGAATTGAAAGCCATAAAGTAAAGGGGCCACGGTGAGTTTCTCTAGACCACTCGTGCAATATCACATTTGAAGAACAAATGTTGTAAGGAATCTTCAACAACTTTACATAGAGGACATAGATTTAAGCTGTAGAAGGCAGGAAAATTCTTTAGTCGCTCACTGGTACATAAAATGTTCCAAACAATTTTTCAGAGAAACAACTTTAATCTATCATTTAACTTTAATTTCCATAGATTTTTCCAAAAGGATGATTGTTGGGAGGAAAGATCACGTGAATGAGTTTTGATGGTAGATAGATAAGCTGAATTTGTGGTGAATCTCCCCAAGACTGAAGGGATCTAGGTATAGATCGATAGGGTGTGGGTTCCCATAAATTTTAAGATCCAAAATTGCTGTAGCAGGAGCCTCATCAAATAACGAACAAATAATAAGGGATCTCCACTTCAATGAATCTGGATGGATTAGATCAAAAATAAGAAGAGATGGCAAATCATGATTAGGGAGACATCTTGGGACAAGCTTAAAAAAAAGGAAGGGTGGGAATTCAAGATGTAGTCCAAATTGGATAATTGAAAAATTTTGAGACTTGGAGACAGGCATTAGAGGAAAGCAAAGGTTTACTCTGTAAAATACCTTTCCAAATCATAGAACCAATGACAGGATTAGAAGCAGAGAAGAATCTCCATACTTAATATATTTGGTACGAAATTGTTACACCCAAAGGTTAGCTTGATTTGATATAAACTTTTAACCAAGTTTAGCAATCAGGGCTAAATTCATAGCTTTCATCTTACGGAATCCTAAACCACCTTGAGATCTGGGAATGCACATAGAAGACTAGGATTTAAGAGATAGACTTCTTGTTTTATCCTATAGAAAGCCCCACCAGAAATCTTTGAACATTTTATCCAAATTATTGCAAATGAGATCAGGGAGAAGGACTATGCTCATAGTATATGTTAGGATAGCAGAAGCAGTAGCTCTGATAAGAATCGTCCTACCAGCTTGAGAGAGAGTTCTAGCTTTCCATCTAGTTATTTTCTTCATAACTTTATCCACGATAGGTTGAAAAACCTCTTTTTTTTTTACTTACCAATAATAAGGAGCTGAAGAGGAATGCTTGTAAGGAATAATTCCATTGATACTATGAATCGAAGAAGCAGATGTATTCTTGCTGAACAGAATTGTGGATTTAGAGACATTCACTGCTTGACCCGACCATCTGCAATAATCATCTAAACACCCCTTGATAACAGATGCTTCATTAGAAGAAGCTTTTGCAAATATAATAAGATCATCTGCAAACAGGAGATGTGTGATAAGACGATTATTTCTAGATGGAAAAATTACATTTTACCTCCCTAATATTTGAGGGAATTTTCAATTTAGCCTTCAATGTTTAAAAATTTGTAATGTACCCCCTAATGTTTGCTAAAAAATTCAATTTAACCCTTATGTTAGCTGAAGCTGTTTCAATAGACAAAAATTCTGATTTTACTGTTCACTCGTTTTTGTTTTTTTTTCTAATTTATTAATATTATTATTATATTTTCTATAAAATTAAAATATAATAATAATAATAATAATAATATTGTTTTTTTTTAAAAAAAAAAAAAAAGGTGAACAGTAAAAATAGAGTCAATTGAGACGGCTTCAGCTAACAGAAGGGATAAATTGATTTTTTTAGCAAATCGTGCCTACTGGCTTTAAGATATATGTTCTTAGTTCAGCTGACTGTAGCAATATGAAAGCATTAACCAAAAGAAGCAAGGATTTCCTCCAACCAAATTTAGAATAAAGAAAATGCCATGACATGAAGGGGTTTAAACTCTCATTGTTCCTTTTTTCCTTAGAAAAGTCTCGCCAAAATCTATTAAATAAAAAATGCAACTTTCTGAGCCTATATCTGGAATTGTAATTCTAAAGAACGGTGTATTTCTTACAAACAAAAGAACAGGATAAGCAAACAAGGAGAAAGAAAATAGGTCAGTAGCAAGATAATCAGAAAAATCCCGCCAGAGATACTTACCTTCATAGTTTAAACCAGTAGGGGAGAAAGAGTGCAGAAGAAGTCCCCATCAATGCCAAAACCAGCAGACCACTTTCCAGAAGATTGAACTACTTCCGACACTCGTATTTCTCAGCTCAGGGTCAATTTTTTACTATCTTTGCCCAGCCAGTCCCACTGATCAAGAACCACCTAACCACAATGACAAAAGCCATTCTCACATGAATTCTTGAACATTTTCTTAACTAACAAAAAGCCACTCTCCTTCAGAATCAGAAACCCATAGCATTACCACAGCAGGAAGTCAGCGGGCTGTTTCTTTTTAGCTTTTTCACGCTAAGCAAAACTCTGTTACTTTTTGCATAAAACTGAAGATACGAAGACCAGGATGCTAAAATAACTTTGGCCACAAAATACCCAGGGGCTCGGAAACAGACAATTACGATCAAACTGGGCGGAATGGGCAACATATGAGCTAGACAAACAGCAAACGGAAGAAATTTTCTCGAGGAAAGCAAGCGAACAAACATCTTAAGGGCCGAAATTCTGAAATCTATGAGATCCTGGAATGCTGGAATGTGACTTTCTATATGTTTTGGGCAATCCCCACAAGATTCCATTGTGGGAATGCTGGTGGGTTTCTACTAGCCTCCCTCGGGCTCGTCCCCTCTGCTTCCCATACCTTATCTTCTTTGTTTCTTTTCCGCTCAAGATAAAGATCAGAAAATCCTCAACAGACGATGGAACCAAAACACGCAAAGGCCAAAACAAAATGCCAAGGTCGACCCAGATACAGATGCAGACCTATTACCGAAATTCTTTACCTGTATTTGTTTTTTCTTTTCTGAAAAAACAGAGACGCAGTGAAAAATCGAAAAGGGTTGATGGCCTATTATTAGAAATTAAATAATAAAA
>FXXK01000122.1:676041-697264 GCA_900184695.1 Betula pendula | reverse complement strand
GTCTATTATCAATTTAGTTTCTTGTAGCCAAAAAAATTAAGAGAGCCTTTTTAAAGTTGTATAGTTATTCATTGGCACATAGCAAGGTTGAGCGGCTCGTGTGGACCTTGCCGCACCACCATTGTTTAGTCTCTTGTAGCAAAAAACAAGCTAATAGGGCTTTTCTAGAGTTGTACAGTCAGTCATTGGCACTTAGCTAGGTTGAGGGGGTTATGTGGACCCTGCCGCACCACCAATGCTTAGTCTATTACCAGTTAAGTCTATTGCAGCCAAAAACAAACTAAGAGGGCCTTCCTAGAGTTGTACAGTCAATCATTGGCACCTTAACGCCGTTTCAAAGGGAAGGAAAAAACACATTCACGTTGCCTCCTTCCACAACCCATAACGTCATTCTATTCTTCCCTATTCTACTCGACCTAAGTAGAGGCCATGCATGAAACTGCATCATACTTCACGTCCTTTGTCTACAGAGTTTTTCACAGAATTTCTCCCCTTATTTACAGAAGCACTCAATGAATTACTTACACCCACAAAAAATCCCTCAATACTTGTTTCGTTTTGAACAATGGATCATTATCCATATGTGGCGAATTAGATAGATGTTATGAGCCTAGGTGTGAAGGCTTATTTCATGCGTCTGAGTTATGTGATGAATTCAGGGGGTTGGTTGAGATCACAAGCAAGAAGGCGAATGCATTTAGTTGATTCTAGAAGGTGTTAGTGAGTAGTGGGCTTACGCTCATGTACTTCCTTTGTTTTAAGAAGGAATTCTGAAACAAATTAAAAGAATTTTGAAATCCGACCCACGAACCTTTGGAAGCCAACCCGTACGGGTCAAAGTCGGTCAAAATCGGGTTGGGTTTTTTTTTTTTGTCACCCATACGGCCATACCTAATCAAGTCGGAATTATGTTGGATGTAGATCTTAATAGACTATGCACCCATTTGTTATATTATATAAGAATTAAACAATACAAAGGCCATGTCCATTGTCTAGTTTGTAGTTACTGTTCTTCAAAAAAATGTACCACTTTCAGCATATATATCAGGCGGACATGTATATGGTGATGGCCCATATATGCCTCTGGTATACGATACATGGCATGCATTATGCATATATGATATAATTCAACTATTTCGTCTCTTCGTACGTATATAGAAGATGTTATTTATAAATATTGAAGGTAGAAGAGGTGAAGAACTATACCAAAGGGTGCTGCTGCAAATTGCAAAGATCGATCGTGCAAACAATTTTTGGTCATGGGAATTAAGTTAATTTCTACCTCTAGCTGGTCAAAAACTTGGAACGGCAACCTGCCCCTGTCCCAACAGGAAAAAAAGAAAAAAAGAAAAAAATCTGCAATATATATCTGCCTTAATAATACATATGATTGACTCACAAAAAAAAAAAAAAAAAAAAATACATATGATTGCTCCCTCGTAGACCTGCATATATATATATATATATATATATATATATATATATATATATATATATATATATTATATATAATAATAATAATAATAATAATTCAGTGAGAATTTTCTAGTATATTTTGACCTTTGGTCGACGTTTAAGCATTATCCATTCGGAATCTCGGATGAATTCAGATGGAGGAAAAATTGGTGGATCAAATTTGATTTAAAAAATAATTAAAAAACAGTAGAGGGACCCAGAGGAATACTTGGTCGACGTTTAAGCATTATCCAATTCAAAACCCTAGCTATAAAATGAAAGCGGTCAATAAATGCTATGTGGAATTTTACAGATTTTATGAACCACGTGTTCTAGGTGGCTGTCAACCAAAGCAAGCAGCCTTGAAAAATATGAGGTGCAAAATAAAATAAAATTCGTTTTTTTTTTGTTTTGGTTTGAAAATTCAAGGAATTGTATGAACCACATGTTCTAGGTGGCGGTCAAGAGCATATTAATTGAACCTTGAAAAAAACACAACCACTCATTTGACTAAATTTAAAATTTTAAAAAAAACTTATCAAGATTTTAGTTTTTTTTATTATTTTTTTTTAAATAAACTACCACTCAATTAGACAAATTTTAATTCTTTTTTTTTTTAAAAAAAAATAGTATACAGATTTTCGTTTTTTTTTAATTATTTTTTTTAAAATAAAATATATTTTCTGTTTTTGAATTTATAAGGGTATTTATGGATTTTGTAAAATTTGTAGGGTTATTTTTATCTTTTTACTGGCATTGAGAGATATTGACAATTATTTGATAGTTTAGAAGAGACGATATTGTCACAATTGAAAGTTTGATGAAGACATTATTAATTGAGTAGTAATTTAAGAGAGTATATGAATTTTTCCTTTTTTTTTTATTTTTTGTTTTTTTGGGCTGGTTGGAAAATTTAAGTTATTAAATTAATTACGGTCGAGGCTCTGGGTTAGGTTGGCAAATTCGGTGTGAAAAACTTGAATGGATAGTAACGTGCAACGCATGATCCCAGAAAAGCGTACGTACATTATCCAAGAAAATAACTCCCATCATCATCATCATCGAACTACGAACGGCCTAAAATTAATCAAGTTTGATCAAATCCAATCTTTTCAGGAGAGAATGAATCACACTTCAAATTATAAAAAAAAAAATACCACCCAGTCAAATGGTAGAATATTTTATCAATTAATTAAAGTTGTGAATACTATACATATATATAAATGCAGGGTAATATTAGAATAATATTAATTAAAGATATCGCTCATCCGGCACGCTGCTTAGCAATGTGGTAGCCCCGTCGCATGCAGTGCAACAACGGCCGGGATTGAGAAGAGACATGGTCACCCAATCTGACGTACGCAGACGATCAACCAGGAGAAAATTAATTTAATTATTCACATGGGTTCAGGAGATGACAAACTATAAAAAGCTGGAAAATTATGCCACTCACGATCTAAATCAATCATTGGAATAAGTTTGGATAATTTGCTTCTTTGTGATTTTAATAAAATACCGCGAGTTTTTAATTTTTAATTTTTTTTAAAAATTAACAAACATGATTTTTGGAAATTAATATTCTTTTCATTTTTGTAGTATAAATTAAAAGGAAGAGGGATAGTATGGGAAATCTCACTGGACACCAACAACATAATTCATGCATGGAAACATCAAACGTGAATAGAAGAAGCAGAAAAGATATGTTATGATATTAATGATCTAACATTAATGCAAAACTCATAAAAATATGCCATATTTATATCATAGACTAAAATGGAATTGGGGAAATTAATTGTCCTACAAGTCTTGGAATTTTACTTATGTACAATATGATAGAGAAGCTAGATTTCCAAGTATCTAATATGATAGACTTTCATTGCCAAAATTACAAATGGGTCCATCTATTAGATTTTCGAAAAACTTTCCACACATCATACTAATAAAAACATGACACGTGTAAGATATATATTTTAGTTTGCTAAGTTTGCTTACGCCAAAAAAAAATTACTAATTTTTATGTTGAATTATATAAGCTAATAAACGGTCATTTTTAGCATAACATGCTCGTTTATTCACTTTCCTGGTCACGAACCCACCAGTTACGCATGCTTCAATTCGTATGTGCACAAATTCAAGTTATAAGTAGGTTACGTGTTTTCTAACTACTTTTTTTGAGAAAAAAAAAAATAAAAAAGAAGAGAAGTGGCTGAGGACATGTCTAATTACTACAAATTTTCCTATATCTCTTAATAAATTAATGTGATAGTCCATATGAAATTGTCATGCATAAAACTGATGTAGCAGTCCACATATGCATGGTATATATCCACGTCAACCCCAACTTCACATCACCCTTGAAATGAATAGCATGGGGTGGTGATTGACCTAATGATTATGACCGGGTGCGGATCTTTGTAGGGGTGGTTGCACAAGCCATTCAAAAACCTAATAAAATAGTCATTTTGTAATTTGTTTACCAAACGTTTCTTAAAAATTTAAACCGATAAAAATAATAAATTTACTTATTTAATTAATAACCTAATACTCTTCTCTAAGTTCGCACTCAAACCTCTCTTGAGGCTCATTGAATTAATATTCTATTAAAAATATCATGACAAAGAGCAGACGGATATATCAGCTATATGTAATACGTAATAGAAACTTCTAACTTTTAACATATAAAAAATAATAATAATAATTAAAAAAAGAAAAAAGAAAGAAACTTCTAACTTTTGAACTTAGAAAAGATCCTATATTAAGCACATCTGAGGGTAGGTTGCCGAGTCTAATTTAGAGTAAGTCATCCCTAGCTAGTAAGTAGTTGGAGTGTAAAACAAATCTCATCCACAATTAATTAAGGGTGGCGTGACAAAACCACGTAAATCATCGGTCAGTTTGTAATGGGTATATAGTAAAATATGTAGTATCCCAAATGTATTTGGAAAAGTCAGAGTATTTTCTATGTAATTAACTTTCGACTACGAAAATGTGAGAGATTAAAATAGTCTTTAAGATAGGCATACAAAACTTGATAAATGTAGATTCTAGATGTTCTAGACCAGTGCTTGGTGTAATAGTAAAACAGGACAGGCGCCGGTTATTTGTATACGCCGGAGTTGTATTTTATCTTCTGCTTTAGAAAAGGTAAAAGAAAGCGGGTTTTGAGAAAGTCTTGACTTCTTTTTCTTCTCATTTGTTTGTTTGTTTTTTGTGAATATTTTTTCTTCTTATTTGGGTGCTGGAGTTGGACCGCTCCTCAATGGACATAATTAATTAAAACAATAAATATTATCCAGAAACACCAAAGTGATTGGTTTTAAAAACCTGGTGGTTGTGCGCCAGTGGAGAGAGAAAATTGATGAGATGCAAAATAATTGAAGAGAAGAGAAATTAAGAAAGGATACTGTCAGGACTTAACGCATTTCGGCCACACTGACCTTAATTTGTTTGCAAAATATATTATCTAGAGATTTACATCATTATCATTCATTTGATGGGACTATAAATTAATGTATCCATAAGAGGTTTTCATAGCAGCGAGATAAATATGATAAATTAATTTGTTTTTGCCCATGCCATTTCCTAGTTTCAAACAATTCATTTGTACAAGAACCAATTAACCCTAGAATGAAAATGATCAGGAAAAATTAATTCCAATTAGAGATTCATTAATGAAAAATAGCACGTACAGCTTGTGATCCTAACTAAAATCAATTAAGTCACATTTATCTCAAGATAGATACGAAGAGAATGAATATTTGGGTATACAAGAAGAATTGTTCCATGCCCTAGCGTGCAATTTAAGAATCTCTGTTGCTTTTTCTTTAGCCTTGTTCCCACAATCCACTTGAAGCATCAAACACAGCTTTGCCACGACACCCAACTGCAACATTTCCTGAACAATAGCCGGAGTTGCAGAGAACTTTGAAATGGACAATAGAATTCTCACCGCCTTGTCGGTCGCCACATGTGAAACCCTGAGAATCTTCTTCGACACAATGGCCAGCCCCGCCCCATGCTCCAGCAGCTCCGCCCGTCCCTCGGAGCAACCGCATAGCATATCCAACGCCATCAACATCATTTCACAAGTCCTTTTCTCCGAAGAATCAAGAAGATGTCCTATCAAAACAGGCACTGCGCCTGCTTTCACGGCTTTGATTCTGTTTCTCCCCCACGGACACAGCTGGATTAGTGATTTTAATACAGCGTTTGAAGCCTGCTGGGATATCTGATCGCGCAACACGTGGACTAATTCTACGAACAGCTCGGTTTCCAAAGTGATCAGCTGCATTGGCTCAGACACTTCCAACATGGATTTCAACAACAAAACCGCATAAGCGCGAGGCTCGTAGTTGTCACGTTGCATGACACGTATCAAGGATTTGATAAACTCGCCGTTTTTCCCATTAAGAGTCTTTAGAGCGGCTTCAGAAAGTTGGAGACTGTAGAGGATGCTTAAGGCTTCGTCGCTTGAAGCTTCTTCTGCTGTTGAACTAACAATGGAAGCTAAGAAGTCAACGGCACCTGCAGCTTCCATGCAACGCTTATTGGCTGCACTCTCTGAAGCGATTGAGCGAAGCTTTTGCAGACATGTTATCTTCAACGGTGGGGATTTTGCGTTGTTGAGGAGCTTGGCAATCTGGATTTTGTTGATCGGAGGCTTCGGTGTTGGAATCCTTTCGATGCCGTGCGAAGCATTGATGGTGCACCATGATTGGATCAATCGCCTGAGAGTGTGGTTTGGTGTTAGATCACAATCAGCTGGAAGTGGTTGTTTTGTAGCCGGGCAGGTATTGTTTTTCCCAGAAAACAACCACTTTTCGATGCTTTCGCGGTCGTAGGTTATTCCGGTAGTGAGCGTAACGGGGTCTTTCATGAGTTCTAGAGAAATGGGGCAGAGAAAGAATTGAGGAATATCGATCTCATCCATTATTGATTTTCAGATTTGAGAGAAGGAATTAGGAAGAAGGGTGTTGTGAGAGCTGTGTGAATTAGTTTGAAGATGCTGGGAGGAGAGGGGTGGGTTTTATATGCGTGTAGAGGAGTGTGGTTTCCAAAATGAGAAAGTCAAAACACGGAAAATACGACAGTTGAGAGAGAGAGAGAGAGAGAGAGAGAGAGATAGAGATGAGTTTTCCAAGCTGCGAATTCAATCAGTTGCAAAAATTGAATTTGTCCGTATGATTATTTAAAATATGATTAGGGTAAGAGCTAATGATCCAATGCTGCATTTGCCAACCCCATTGCAAGTTGTAACCGTATGAAGTATTCCACTTAAGAGGACGACTAGGCTTAGGGGTATAAACCATATACCATATAAGTGAATAATATTATTTTATATTCGTATCTGCACTTTGTAGAGAGTCAATGATATCTTTAACTCGGTCCGCGTTTGCTTACTCATATTTTGCCATCCACTCGCGTATCCCCTTTTAGAATGAAAAATTATTAATTAAATTTTTATATTTAAATACTTGTTCAATTAATAATATGACTAATCTTTCTTGTGACATTGTCAATTTTAAATAAGATTTTACATCTTTCTTGCATAGTATACGATGAAAAGTATTTGCATTGTTTACCGGTGCAACAGATGCAAATTAAGTTTGCCAACCCCAACTTTTACATTGTTTTCCAAAGGATGTAAATTTTTTTACATCGCTTAGAGTCTTCTAAGCGATGTAAAAAAATTTACATCCTTTTTTTTACATCGCTTATGAAAAACTTCTTTATGTAGAAATTAGTATATCAAAAGCACTATTTTAGGTCCAATTTATAAATAGGATTATTTAACACTCTCATCCTGCATAAAAATACACAAAGGACCCAAATTGCCAAACGAACTTAAAAGGTTAGAGACCTTGAAGAATACAAGAAGCAAGACTGAGCAAATCGTCGGTGATGTTTTTCGGTCAATAACTTTGCACACCTCATAGCAAATTTGAGGGGAGGTCGTTGTCAAGTGCCTTATTGACGAGAGAAGGGAGGTTGTCGTTGATGTTAATGCCCTTGAGTAAGTGGGCGAGGGTAGGCAAGCAGGACAACCAAAGTAACTTTACTTTGAATTAAAATTAAAACTTAAAAATCATGTATCATATGGGCTAAGTAGTAGAATGTAATATATTCTATAGAGAAATGCTTGTTGTCCAACTTTGTCTAACTTTATATATATTATATATATATATATATATATATTATATATATATATAATATATATATATATATATATATAAATAAAAGGATATCAACTTTCATATGCCACATGTAATTTAGTGTGGTTTAATTAAATACAAATTGAAGGTATTTTGTAGTTTATTCCAATAAGCTAGGACACTATTAATAGAATTCTAATTGGTGAATTAAGCTGTAGTTGTTGATGGGAGGAATAATTGAAGTAAAATTTTGATTGGGGCTCCGTTACTATGAATAAAAAGCTTATGTATATCATTAATATGGCAAAAATTGACATAGGTTAAAAGAATCCTCTCTGAAAAATTTTATTTAGTGAGATTTTCTGCTTAGAATCAAGAGGAAAGTTTGAATAAATACGGCTAGAGGTCGGTAGAGTTGTTTTTTCCGTGGTGTATTCTGGTCAATTATTTTACATGTGTTTCATGAAAAAACTTTTTGAGTTGACAAAACAGGGAAGATTTTCTACTTGCTTTGTATATATCCCAGGTAAATAATAAAATAAAACTTACAGAGTAGTTAACAGTCATCAATAATAAAGAGATTAATTAGAAGAACAATTAAAAACGTGCTCCAAGAACAATTGGGAAGATTTTTCCGTGGTGTATTCTGGTCAATTATATTTTATTGAATATGAAAAACAATCAAGAAGAAAGAAGAAAAAAGAAAATAGCTCGCCCATGAGACTCATGACTTATCTCATGATAATTGCCAATTGGTGGCGGCCATCAAAAAGACTCCCACCGTCTGATTATCAAGTGGTAAACCCACGTAGTCCAGTCGGACAGTAGGAATAGTAGTGCCAACCATGTCCACAAGCAAAATGTCAAAGCCCGCCATCCACAAAATTGATATATGTTTTCTAAGTGTTTTTTTTTTTTTTTTTTGTCAATTTCCAAATGTGAAAAAAATAGAATGTTGTAGAAGTACTAAAAATTTTATTACATTCTCTTACAAATTGAGATAGTAGTCTACATGACACTTACTCTCTCCTATGTATCGTAACGAGCATATGTTACTATGATAATGTTCAAATAGAATTAGTTACCGTTAATCTCACGCTTGCCTTTTTATTTAGAAAAAAAAAAAAAAAAATAGGCATACAAAACTTGATAAATAGGAGCCGGTGACTGTAAGAGGCACTAAGTAAGTAGATGCGGGCAGGCCTATTTTATCTTTTATCTTTTGTTTTAGAGAAGGAAAAAGAAAGCAGGTTTTGAGAAAGTCCATAGTAAGGCTGTTGAGTACTTTTTCTTCTAAATTGGGTGCTGGAGTTGGACCGCTCCTCAATGGCATAATTGTCTTAATTACATGAAATTAAATTACTTAAAAAAAAAAAAAAAGATCCAGAACCACCAAAATGATTGGTTTTAAAACCTGGTGGTTTTACCAATATTACAGCCTGCAGGCGACGGTGGAGAGAGAGAAAATTATGCGTTTCGGCCATACTGAATATCCCCTTTCTTTACAAAATATATATAGTCTAAAGATTTACATCTTTATCATTCACTTGATGGGACTACAACGTATCCATAAAAGGTTGTCATAGCAGATAAATATGATATAATATAAAGGGTGCTGCAAGAAATATTATAAGTTTCTTTTAATAAATTAATGGCACATTCTATAATTGCTAAAGAGAAATGCTAATTAAGTATACGTCCAAGTGAAAATTATTATTAAATTTTAGATGAGTTAATCTGTATATTTTACATCAATTGTAATTTTAACTGCCAGAGAAAACACTTGGAAGTAATACCGGACTATACACTTGATGACAAAAATTAGGAAAACACGAAAACTAAGAAAATAACATACCTACCTTCCATGCACAATAATTTTTGGAAAGAAATATTTATCACTAGAAATTTATACCATTGTAATTACTTTAAATGCAACAATGAAAATGGAGAAAAAAATGATGGAAGGCTCCCAATATCCTCCAAATTAAAGAAAGAAGTAATAGTACTTTTACTTGACCTAAGTCATGTCACGTCGAACATTAATATTGAAGTATATACGTTTTTGCCCATGATATTTCCTAGCTAGTTTCAAACAATTAATTTGTACAAGAACCAATTAACCCTATAATGAAAATGATCTGGAAAAAAATAATTCCAAATAGCTTGCGATTAATGAAAAATAACACAGCTTGTGATTTGCAATGATCTTAAATTTCATTCAATGTTTTGTGGAACTAATTAAATCAATTATGTACGAAGAAAATAGATGCCAATTAAAAAGGGAAATGAATTAAGTCACAATTCTCTCCCTCTCTCTTTCTCTCAAGATCGATAGGAAGAGAGCGAGTCTTTGGGTATCCATGAAGAATTCTTCCATGCCCTAGCGTGCAGTTTAAGTATCTCTCTTGCTTTTTCTTTAACCTTGTTCCCACAGTCCACTTGAAGCATCAAACACAGCTTTGCCACGACACCCAACTGCAACATTTCCTGAACATCTGCTGGAGACGGTATAACGGGTCTTTCATGAGTTCCTGCGAAATGGGGCAGAGAAAGAATGATTCAATAAACTAGCACAAAATTATGTCATGAACTTATCCAATAAATTAATTGGCATCCTCTAAAAAGAAAATTAAGGCACGTAGAAGTCAATTATTATTTTTTAAACTTAATTGATGAACGTTGCACTTGTTCATCAGTTTCACCTTGCTCATAAATAACCTAACACGACTCTCACCCAATTTTACTACCATCTAAATATTTCATATCTTAGTTTACATTTCAGTTTCCCACCAAATCTCACCTGACTCCTCAGATATAAAGGATAACAAAGAATGAAAGGATAACAAAAAACCAAGTATGTGTTGTAAGCTGATATTCTCTACTATTTGAAGTGCAGACCATATGCCACATGTGATTTAGTGTGATTATTAAACCCAAATCGAAGGTGTTCGGTAGTTTATACCAGTAAGGGTACACTAATAATGGAATTCAAATTGGAATTAAGTTCTATTTCTTGATGGGATGAATTATTAAAGTAAAATTCTAATTGAGGGTCACTTGCTAGTACTCTAGCTTATAAAAAAATTGAAAATTCGATACACTAAATTAAGAGGTTTTAAACTTTTGGAGAGACATTACAAAAGGAGTGACAATTCAGGGGGGTAAGTGAAGTTATCCCAAAAATAAAATTTACACAGTCATATAGCTTTTTAAAATTATTCTCATAATTGTTTTTGTCAATTTTCTAATTAAATTCATTGTGAGATGTTTGTCAAAATATTCCCTAATGGTTAAAGGCCCATCCAAAAAAAGTACGGCCCAGGCCAATCTATGTAAGACCGGGATGCAATTTACACTTAGTTGTGAAAATAGGGAATAATCAAGTTTGGTTGAACAACCCACAAACAGCTGATGGGCTAGCTGTCTAACCCATCTTAGAGATGAATAATTCCAAGATTTGCTGTGAGTAAATCTCGAGATTATTTTGGGTTCCAAGAGAAGGAAACTGAGTCCACATCTCGAATCTCATATTGCTCGGGAGATATGAGCCCATATCATATCTCGGATATCCTGGGAAATATGAGCCCAAATCATGGGGATAACAGAAAAATCACTTAATTAACGTTAAGATCTCGACAAATCCTTAACTACAGAAAAATGTGAGTTTCAACTGAGGAAATAAGTATATATAAGAAGAGCATGGCAAAAATATCAGGTATATGATTTCGGATACATAAACTCTAGAATATTTGAATTATATTGAATCTTTGCTTCACTGACATAGACATCGGAGTTATCCTCTGCTGGCCAGCTTTAGCAAGTTCTCTTGACCTTTTCTTTTCCTTCTTAGTAGATTATTTGCATTCCGTTGGACAGCTTTTGGATCCGTCCTAGTTCCGAGTATTCACCAAACTGGAAACTATTCTAAGAAATAGCATGTTATTGGAGTATGCATTATGAATCTGTAAAAAGATCGATGGTATATATACCTACCTATAGTCTCAACAAGAAGTTCCCTATATATGGTGGACTCTTTCATAATTTTTTCTTCAGTCTAACAATGAAAGGCCATCCATTAATCGCTTTGATCATGCAGACATTGTATTTTTGATCATTGTCACTTCCATTGCAATGGAAGATCAACATTCTACACATCAAGGAAGAAATGCCAGAAAGTTATGCACTACTATGCACGACTGTGAGTTTAAGGGCTACCAAACGTGGAGGCTAGAGCATTAGAATTGACTGAAAAACTTCTAACTTTTGAACTTAGAAAAGATCCTATCATGACTACATTTGAGGGTAGGTTCCCAAGTCTAATTTAGAGCAAGTCATCCAAGAGTGTAAAATAAATCTCATCCACAATTAAGGGTAATGTGACAAAACCACGTAAAAAATCATGATCAAGTCCGTTTCTAATGGGTATATAGTAAAATATGTAGTATCTTAAATATTTTTTTAAAAGATATATTTGGAAAAGTCAGAGTATTTTCTATGTAATTAACTTTCGATTACGAAAATTTGAGAGGTTAAAAATATTCTTTATTGGTTTAGTCTCTTACAGCCAAAAACAAACGAAGAGGGCCTTTCTAGATTTGTACAGTCAGTCATTGACACTTAGCAAGCTTGAGGGGCTCATGTGGACTCTGCCGCACCACCATTATTTAGTTTATTATCGGTTTAGTCTCTTGCAACCAAAAACAATTAAGAGAGCTTTTTCAAAGTCGTACAGTTAGTCATTGGCACTTAGCAAGGTTGAGGGGCTTGTGTGGACCATGCCGCACCACCATTGTTTAATCTCTTGTAGCCTTAAACAAGCTAATAAGGTCTTTCTAAAGTTGAATTGTCAGTTATTAGCACTTAGCAAGGTTAAGGGGGTTGTGTGGACCCTGCCGCACCACAAATTCTTAGTCTATTATCAGTTTATAAGTCTCTTGCAACCAAAAACAAAATAAGAGGGCCTTCTTAGAGTTATACAGTCAGTCATTGGCACTTAGCAAGGTTGAGGGGTTCGTGTGGACCCTACCACACTGCCATTGTTTAGTCTCTTACAGCAAAAAATAAACTAAAAATGTCTTTCTAGATTTGTACAGTCAGTCATTGGCACTGAAACGCCATTTCTAAAGGAAGGAAAAAACACATTTATGTTGTCTCCTTCCACGACCCACAACGTCATTCTATTCTTCCATGTTCTACTCGACCGAAACAGAGACCACGCATGAAACTACAACATCATGCTTCACGTCCTTGGTGTAGAGAGCTTTTCACAGAATTTCTCCCCTTATTTACAAAAGCAATAAATGAATTACTTACACCTACCAAAAATTCCTCAATACTTGTTTCGTTTTGAACAATGGATCATTATCCATGTCCGACGAATTAGACAGATGTTATGAGCCTAGGTGTGAAGGCTGATTTCATGCTTCCAATTTATGTGATGAATTCAGGAGGTTGGTTGAAATCAGAAGCAAGAAGGTGAATGCACTTATTTGATTCTAGAAGGTGTTAGTGGGATCGTGGGCTTACGCTCATGTACTTCCTTCGTTTTAGGGTTAGTTAAGGCCATGTTGGCCAAATGTAGTAGTGGGTCAGTAGTTATCTTTACAGTTATTTGGTTTAATAGTTATACTTAAATGGTGTTTGGTTTGCAGAATAAACCCTTGGAATGAAATGGCTATTCCATATGAATAGTCATTCTTTTATTTGGTAAGAGCTTATTCTAAGGAATAGTTATTCCATGGGAATAATTATTTCTTTACGAAGAGGAATAACTATTTCTTTAAACAAAAATGAGAGAAATAGTTATTCCGTGAGTAATTGACAACATTGCCAAAAAAAAAAAAATCATTAATTTTTCATTTTCCTTTTAAATAATAATAATAATAATAATAATAATAATAATAATAATAAAATAATAACAACAACGTTGAGTTTCAGTGGGTGGCTAACCAATCCAAAGGGTGGTTGGTCACCCACTGTAGAACATGAGACACCTTAGGGGTGGTCACGACCCCCCCAAATGTGCCAAAGGTGGTCTTACCACCCCGCCACCCACAAAGAGGGTCGCCTAAGGTGGCGCGACCATCTCGTGTTCTATAGTGGGTGACCAACCACCGTAGAACACCCCCAAACGTTGTCAGGGGTGGCCATAGCCATCCTCAGTGCTGATCTGGGGTAGCCGAGGCCACTCCTAAATGCACCGGGGGTGGTGCGACCATCCCCGTGTTCTACAATTGGGGTGGCCGGCCACCCACTGTAATTCCATTAATTTTTTTAAAAAAAAAAAAATTGAGTTTTAAAAATAAGAAATAAAGTGAGTTTTTTTTTAACTAATTTTAGTTCAATTCCTATTAGAGTATATATGTTGTTACCAAGCCAAATTTCATTCCACACTCTCCTATTCTAAGAATAACTATTCATTTTCCTAATGAAATACTCATTCCACATATTGAACGATGCCTAAGTATAATAAGTTAGTGGGTAATGAGTTAATTGATATTGTCTCTTGTATTTTAAGTCTAGCATTACAATTGAATGGATTATCTAGAAAATTTATATATCAAAGTGTGTTACATTCTCTAGCCGTGAGTTAGAGGGAGGAGGGATTGCCCCTTGAAGTGCAAAGTGTTCTTTATTTACAAGTTATTACTCAACAAATATCCAGGCTGATAACACATCTCTCTAACTTTTATGTATTAAAGTCACACCTCCCTTCACGTTTGTTCTTATGGTTTTTTTTTTCCTTCACTTTGAAACGGTGTCAAAGTGTGTTTTTGCCTTTAAGATTTTTTAGGCTTCCACCGCGTCGTTTGGGTTAAAAATTATTAGAGTTAAATTTGAACCGTCATTTTTTTTTTTACAACACATATCTTGTACTTTTCTGAAATTATCGACCCGAATTTTTTTAAAAAAAAAATTAAAAGAATTTTGAAATTTGACCCACGAACCTTCGGAAGCCAACTCGTACAGGTCAAAGTCGGTCAAAATCGGGTTGGGTTTTTTTTTTTTCTCACCCACACCTAATCAAGTTGGATGTAGATCTTATAGACCATGTACCCATTTGTTTAATACATTAGTTATATTATATAAGAATTAAACAATGTGAAGGACATGTCCATTGTCTAGTTTATAGTTAATTTATGTCATTTAAAAAAGAGTAATGATATTCATAAGCCTGGACTGTTTGAACAATAAATCAACCTCTGTGTTTTCGTGAGGAGTAACAGCTCTCATTTCAAATTTCAATTTTTTTTTTTTTAATATCAGATGGCCATGCCACGTTAGCAGGCTGATTTACTGTTCAAACAGCGCAAACTTATAAATATCATTACTCTTCTAAAAAACATACCACTTTTGGCATGTATATCAAGTGTACATGTATATGGTGATGGACCATGCCCCCAGGCCACGGTATACGATACATTACATGCATATATGATATAATTCAACTATTACGTCTTTTTGTATGTAGAAGTTTTTTTTTTTTTTCTTTCTTTTCTATAAATAAGGGAAAAGGGGGTAGAAGATGTTATTTATAAACATTGAAGGTAGAAGAAGTGAAGATGTAACACCTTAGTCTCATATTGGGAAGATGAGAAATAGCTTACATAAAGTGGGTGATTTAGAAAGAGAGTTGTAAGTGTTGAGTCCCACATCGCCTAATTACTAGGTGAAACTGGGATTTATAAGTAATTCTAGGAAAACTCCAAAATTAACTAGGCCTTTTAGGGTGATAGCGCAGATGTGGCTAACGCTTTTCCTTGGCTCGTTATAAATGGTATCAGAGCTACCTAGTAACGCCAGGCCATGTGGTACACAGAATTTAAGAGGGAGAGTTTGTAACACCCCAGTCCTATATTAGGAAGATGAGAAATAGCCCACATAAAGTGGGTGATTTATAAAAAGAGTCGTGAGTGTTGAGTCCCACATCGCATAGTTACTAGGTAAAACTGGACTTTATAAGTGATTCTAGAAAAACTCAAAAATTGACTAGTCATTTTGGAGTGATAACGCAGATGTAACTAATAGGGACGGGTCTACTTGTAGACCCCCTGGGGCCATGGCCCCTTCTTAAGCAAAAAAAATGCAAAAAAATTATTTCAGATATGTTTGAGTTAAATAAAAAGAAACCAAAAGTTTATATTTTGGCCCCCACTTAAATTAAATACATACAGACTAGTGGCCCACGACTTAGATCAAATAAAAAAAAAAATTGTAAGCCTACTTGAGTTGCTAACTTGGAGGCCATTATATGCTATTATAAACTCCTTAAAATTTGAATTGGTAGACATTACGTTTTTTATAGTTAGACTTTTTGAAACTTGCAATTGCAAGCCATTACAAATGACCATTTGGAACTTGTAACCTTTCATTTAATTGTTTATATTCAACCAACTATTCAGCTTACAACAATAGTCTATAAAGCAATAAAAAACAAATATTAGAAAAAAAAAAACAAAAAAACAAAAGCAATGAAAAACAAAAAATAAACACACATCTAAACAACTACTCATCTATATATTACACTTAAAATAAATAAATAACTAAATTCAGCAGTATCTTTTTGGCTCATTCTATTTTGCAACACAACAATTCAGCAACATCTCTCAATTTTGCAACACAAATCTAAGTTAGTTTTCAATCTCAATTTCTCTCAATTTTTGTTTATTACTTAAATTTGAATTCATAATATAAATATTTACACAATATGTTTATAACTTCAAAATTTCTTCTTTGCTATTATCTTTTTCTGAATGTTCTTAAAAGGTTGTTGTCAATATATACTAATATTTATGTTGAGAGTTTTTTCTATGCTTGTTTAGTTTATTGGTAATGAGATTTTTTGTTTTTATTTTTTGTCTTTGTCCAGTCTTGCTTGGTAATAATATCTCAATTTTTATGTATTTAGTTTGATGTAGAAGATTTGTTAAGAATATTTTTTGTATCTTTCAAATGAAAGTACGTTAGACTACTTATTATACCCTTCAATGCCTTCATTAGTTCTTCTGATTGTATAAAAGTAGCAAATCCCCTTAAGTCTATAGCTTGTTACTTTTAACATAGAAAAACAAAACTTATTGAACAATAATAAAACATAATACTTTTTCAACCCTACTTCTAAGAACAAATTGAATTATAGATGATTTTCAGGATTTTAGGGAATGTCGGGTTCTATTTTGAAAAAATTTAAATATATTAAAAAACATTTATTTTGTGTCTTTTCTTTTGTTTATATTTGGTTAACATTGAATTTTTTCAATCTTTATATTTCTTATTCATGTTAGTTTTGACTACTTTATTTTAACATATTTTTTATTTATGCTTTGGCCCCATCTAATAAGAATTTTTAATTCCGTCTTTGATAACTAACGTTTTTTCTTGGGTTCGTTTAAAAAAGAACTTGCAAATTACAATACATAATACCAAAGGGTACTGCAAATTGCAAAGCTCGATCGTGCAAACAATTTTTGGTCGTGGGAATTAAGTTAATTTCTACCTAATTTGCTTTGCTGGTCAAAAACTAGGAACGGCAACCTGGCCCCTGTCCCATCTGCATATTATATTATATATATATATATAATATATATATATATTATATATATATATATATATATATATATATATATTTATTCTGCCTTAATAATTAATATGAGTGACTCACAAAAACAAAATAATAATAATAATACATATGATTGCTCCCTCGTGGACCGTGCATATATTATAATTCAGTGAGAATTTTCTAGTATATTTTGACCTTAAAATCATATTCAAAACCCTAACTTAAAAATGAAACCCGGTTAATAAATTCTCTGTGGAATTTTACAGATTTTATGAACCACGTGTTCTAGGTGGCCGGTCAGCCATAGCAAGCGGCTAGCAGCCTTGAAAAATATGAGGTGCAAAATTAAAATAAAATTCGTTCTTTTTTTTTTTTTTGGTTTGAAAATTCAAGGAATTTTATGAACCACATGTTCTAGGTGGCGGTCAAGACCATATTAAGTGAACCTTGAAAATTTTGAGGTGCCAAAATTAACTCTTGTTTTTTTTTTGTTTGGTTGGAAAATTCAAGATAATAATTTAATTACGGTTTAGGTTGGCAAATTCGGCGTGGAAAACTTGAACGGCTGGGATTGAGAACGTGCAACAACGGCTGGGATTGAGAAGACACATGGTCACCCAATCTGACGTACACAGACAATCAACCAGGGCAAAATTAATTTTGTTTAGTTCAAAGTACCTACTAATCGGCAGTAGTTAATTAAACCTTTTTCAGTATCTAAAGCTGTGAAATTTAGCAGTGACTTGGGTGTTTTTGTTGAATGCATAAAGATGTTTTTGTTTTTAATAAGAATAAAAAGCAGTTTATATAATATAAAGTAGAAAGAATATTGTGAATTTTTTTATAGGAAAATAAAAATATTTTGTATTTTAGTAAATTTTTTATTTAAATAGTAATAAAAAATTAGTGATGTAATATAAAAAATAAAAAAATAAATTATTAAAAAATAAATAATAGAATATTAAAAATGGAGTTGCATCTGTGTTGATGTGGTTTGTGTTGCACATCAACACAAAAGCAAATTATGATCCGCTCACAATCTAGCAAAAGAAGTCATTAAATATCAATTATTGGAACAAATTTGGATGGAGGAAGACTATCATGTTTTCGTTATAGATATTGTAATTGTTGAACAATTTGCTTCTTTGTGATTTTAATAAAATACCACGACTTTTTCAAAAAAAATTAACAAGCATGATTTCTGAAAATTAATTTTCTTTTCACTTTTGTAGTACAAATTAAAAGGAAGAGGGATACTATGGGAAATCTCACTGGACACCAACTCCATAATTCATGCATGGAAACATCAAATTAACGAGACTAGCTAGAAGAAGCAGAAAAGATATGTTATGATAATGATCTAACAATAATGCAAACTCATAAAATATGCCATATTTATATCATAGACTAAAATAGAATTGGGACCGGGTGGTATATATATAGAAGGCAACTAGATTAATTTTTAGGGAAATTATCTTAAAAGTCTCAGAATTTTACTTATATGATAGAGACAAATGATATCCAAGTTTGTAATTTTGAATGGACTTTCTTGCTTACCACCATGTTGAAACTGGGGTTTCATCTTTCTTGGGTGAATTGGATTAGAACCTGCATCTCTACTACCTCTTTCTCCATTTTGTTAAATGGAAGCCCTTTCGATCACTTCTCTCCTGCTATAGGGCTAAGACAAGGGGATCCCCTTTCCCCTTTCCTCTTCATCCTCGTCTCAGAAGTCATCTCCAGGCTTTTATTTAAGGAGGAAGCTTCTGGTTGTCTCAAAGGCATGAAAATATCTAGACATTGCACAGCTATTTCTCATCTTTTGTTTGTAGATGATCTGCTCATTTTTTGTAGAGCCATTGCTTCTGAAGCTCTTTGTGTCAAAGGTTGTTTGGAGAAGTACACTCGTTGGTCTAGCCAATCCATTAATGCTGGAAAATCTTCTATTTTTTTTAGCAAAAACACTCCCTCCCACTCAGCGCACTCCATCCTTTCCATTTTCCCCTATATCTGCAATCCTGCCAAGTCTCTTTATCTTGGTTTGCCCATCCTTTTTGGTATCCCTAATGCTGGTGCTTTCATGAGCATTATTGACAAAGTGCAAGGAAAGATAGAGGGTTGGCGTTCTAAGACCCTTTCTTAGGCTGGAAGGTTAATGCTCATCAAATCAGTGGCGGCCTCTATTCCGACGTATGCCATGAGTACTTTTCTGTTTCCAAACAGTTTTTGCAGTAGCCTGGATCGACTTTTCAAGAACTTCAGGTGGGGTTTTCTCCCCCCAAAAGAATAGAAACTTATCCCTCAAATCCTGAGATTCTATCTACCTGCTGAGAGCTTTGGGTGGTTTGGGGTTTCGGCTCATGAAAGATGTGAATCTGGCCTTGATTGCAAAGCTAGGGTGGAAGCTGCTCCATCATTCAGACAATCTCTGGGTCTCCTAGCTCCAAGGTAAATACCTCCACTCTTGCTCTTTCTTCTCTGTCACTCCTTCTCCTTCTTATTCTTGGTTATGGAAGGGTATCCTTAGAACCAGAAACCCTCTCTCCATAGGAATTTGCCACAATATTCATAGGGATTCTTCCCTGCCAATTTGGAATTCCCACTAGATTCCAACTATACCTTCCTTTAAACCGAGCCCCATTAATGATCCAACCTTCTCTTTTCCCCCCTCCTTGTTCGTGATCTCATTACCCTCGACTGCTCTTGGGATTTCCCTCTCCTTCAAACCCTTTTTGATCACTCCACAGTCAAAGAAATTCTCAAAATTTGAATCTCAGCCTTTCCTTCCCTTTCCCCTTTCCTTTGGACCCTCTCCATTAATGGCCTTTTCTCAACCCACTCAGCTTTCACTCGAGCCTCCAACTCCCGATCCTTTCTCCCTCACCCTTCTTTCTCCACTCCCTCTTGGAAAACTTTTGTGGAAGCTGAATATTAGTGCTAGACTTTCCCTTCTCTTATGGAAAATCATTTGGGATATTTTCCCCACTAAAGCTAGGCTAAATTCCCTCTTCTCCATCCCTCCCATTGATCTTCTTTGTCCATTATGCCAGGCTAAAACTGACTCTCTATCCCATCTATTTTTTAGATGCATTTTTGCTAGATTCTCTTGGAGAAATTGCTTTTGGCCCTCCAATTCCTTAGCCTGGTCTTAGTTTTCTATGTCTGATTGGATTGAAGGTTTGCTCATCCCCACAAATTCTTTCGGCATTCCCTCAAAGGACTCACATTTTTTTCCAAATCTTCTCTGCTGTTACTTTTGATATGCTTTGGTTTCACAGAAATAAGGTAGCTCATGATAGCACAATTCCTGATGTTATCCAAGTTGCTGACTCTATTAAATGTACTGCTATGGATCACTTTAATGCTTGGCAAGCCTCTTCCCCAAGCAAGACTAAATCTTGGATCCCTCCAGATGTGGGTTTTTTCAAGATTAATTTTGATACCGCTATTCGGCCCTCCTTCTCAGTTCAGGTAGCGGTTTGCCATAACACCAATGGCACTATCATTAGAGCAATTTCTCATATCAGTCCTCCCTGTGACTCTAACTATGGGGAGGCCACTGCTGCCTGTCTTGCAGTTTTGTTGGTAGATACCCTTAAGCTCTCCAACTTCATTTTGGAAGGGGATTCTCAGGTGTTAATTATGGCTCTTCAGTTTCTTACCATTGTTCAAGACTGAAAAATTGTAGGTCTTATTTATGATACTTTATCCTCCATTTTGGTCTCTTTTGCTTGGAAGGTTAGAAAAATTCACAGAAGTGCTAACTTCTGCGCCCATCACATGGCATATTGGGCGTGGCAAAGATCCACCTTCCTTTTGCCCCTTGCCCTCCCTCGTATCCCATCTGTAGTGGCAAAGATCCACCTCCCTTTTGATTGTTTTTTTCTGCCGGCTTGCTGTTTGTTGCTCTTTGTCTCTCCTTTTCTCTTGTTTGAATTGAAATTACAAAAAAAAAAAAAGTTTCTAGTTTTGGCCATGAAAGTCTTTGATTTTGTTCAAGTTACAAATAACACTACAAAAAAAAAAAAAAGTGTTATTCTTGATAGTTTTAAAAACC
>FXXK01000122.1:650614-675736 GCA_900184695.1 Betula pendula | reverse complement strand
AAAAATCACGACAGTTTTTTTTAAAACCGTTGTAAAATTTCCTGACGGTTTTGTCTCAAACCGTCAAGAAATGTAAATTTCTGACATTTGAGAAAAATTTTCAGAAAATTTACAATTTCTGACGATTTGAAAAAACCATCAGAAAAGTAAATTTCCTGATGGTTTTGGTCCCAAACCATCAGGACCCATGGGTTATGACCACCCACCCCACCTGTCAGAAAATTTACAATTCCTGATCGATGATTTGATAGGTTCCTCTATCAATTTTTTTGAAAAACTTTCCACACATCATACTAATAAAAACATGACACGCATAAGATATATTTTAGTCTGCTACGTTTGCTTACGCCAAAACAAATTACTAATTTTTACGTGGAATTATATAAGCTAATAAACTGTCATTTTTAGCATAATAGCTCGTTTATTCACTTTCCTGGTCAGGAACCCACCAGTTACGCATGCTTCATATGTGCACAAATTCAAGTTATAAGTAGGTTACCTGTTTTCTAACCTTTTTTCTTTTTCTTTTTTTTAAAGAAAAAAAAAAAGTGATTGAGGACATTTCGAATTACTACAAATTTTACTATATCTCTTAACAAATTGACGTGATAATTCATATGAGATTATCAATCATAAAACTATAGCATATACCCACGTCAACTCCCACTTCACATCAACTGTATCACCCTTGGAATGAACAGCTCGAGGTGGCGACCGAACTATTGATTATGACCGACTGTGGGTCTTTATGGGGGTACGTGGTTGCACAATCCACTCCATAAATGTCTTAATGAAATAATCATTCGGTATATCAAATATATTCTAAAAATTTAAACTAGTAAAAATAATAAATTTAATTATTTAATTAATATTTTAACACATTTATTTAAGTTTACACTCAAACATCTTTTGAGGCTCATTTAATTAATATTCTATTAAAAATATCACGGCAAAGAACATAATACGTAGTAGAACCTTCTAACTTTTGAACTTTAGAAAATATCCTATCACGACTACATCTGAGAGTAGATTCCCAAGTCTAAGTTAGAGTAAGTCATCCCTGCTACTAAGTAGTAGGAGTGTAAAACAAATCTCATCCACAGTCAAGGGTGATGTGACAAAACCACGTAAATCATGATCAAGTCAGTTTATAATAGGTATATAGTAAAATATTTAAGTATCTCAAATATTTTTTTAAGAGATATATTTGAAAAAATCAGAGTATTTTCTATGTAATTAACTTTCGAGTACGATTAGCCACCAAAAAAAAAAAAAAAAAACTTTCGACTACGAAAATTGAGAGGTTAAAAATATTCTTTAATACAAAACTTGATAAATGTAGATTCTAGACGTTCTAGACTAGTGCTTTGGTGTAAAACAGGACAGGCGCCGTAATTTGTATACGCAGGAGTAGTATTTTATATTCTGCTTTAGAAAAGGTAAAAGAAAGCGGGTTTTGAGAAAGTCTTTACTACTTTTTCTTCTTATTTGTTTGTTTGTTTTTTGTGAATATTTTTTCTTCTTATTTGGGCGCTAGAGTTGGACCGCTCCTCAACGGACTTAATTAATTAAAACAATGGATATTATCCAGAACCACCAAAGTGATTGGTTTTAAAAACCTGGTGGTTGTGCGCCAGTGGAGAGAGAAAATTGAGATGCAAAATAAGGAGAAGAGAATTGAAATAAAGAAATTAAGGATAATGTCAGGACTTACGCGTTTCGGCCACACTGACGTTAATTTGTTTGCAAAATATATTATCTAGAGATTTACATCATTATCATTCATTTGATGGGACTACAAATGCATGTATCCAAAAAAGGTTTTCGTAGCAGCGAGTTAAATATGATAAATTAATTTGTTTTTGCCAATGGTATATCCTAGCTAGTTTCAAACAATTAAATTGTACAAGAACCAATTAACCGTAGAATGCAAATGATCAGGAAAAATTAATTCCAATTAGAGATTAATTAATGAAAAATAACACGTACAGCTTGTGATTTGGAATGATCTTATATTTCATCAATGTTTTGTGGAACTAAAATCAATTATGTACACTGAAAAAGGATCCTAATTAACAAGGATCCTAACTAAAATCAATTAAGTCACATTTCTCTCAAGATAGATACGAAGAGACTGAATATTTGGGTATACAAGAAGAATTGTTCCATGCCCTAGCGTGCAGTTTAAGAATCTCTGTTGCTTTTTCTTTAGCCTTGTTCCCACAATCCACTTGAAGCATCAAACACAGCTTTACCACGACACCCAACTGCAACATTTCCTGAACAACAGCCGGAGTTGCCGAGAACTTTGAAACGGAGAAGAGAATTCTCACCGCCTTGTCGGTCGCCACATGTGAAACCCTTAGAATCTTCTTCGACACAATGGCCAACCCCGCCCCATGTTCCAGCAGCTCCGCCCGTCCCTCGGCGCAACCGCATAGCATATCCAGCGCCATCAATATCATTTCACTAACCCTTTTCTCCGAAGAATCAATAAGATGTCCTATCAAAACAGGCACTGCGCCTGCTTTCACTGCTTTGATTCTGTTTCTTCCCCATGGACACAGCTGGATTAGTGATTTTAATACGGCGTTTGAGGCCTGCTTGGATATTTGATCGCGCAACACGTGTATTAATTCGACGAACAATTCGGTTTCCAAAGTTATCAGCTGCATTGGCTCAGCCACTTCCAACATGGATTTCAACAACAAAACCGAATAAGCGCGAGGCTCGTAGTTGTCATGTTGCATGACACGTATCAAGGATTTGATAAACTCGCCGTTTTTTCCAATAAGACTCTTTAGAGCGGCTTCAGAAAGTTGGAGACTGTAGAGGATGCTTAAGGCTTCGTCGCTTGAAGCTTCTTCTGCTGTCGAACTCACAATGGAAGCTAAGAAGTCAACGGCACCTGCAGCTTCCATGCAACGCTTATTAGCTGCACTCTCAGAAGCGATTGAGTGGAGCTTTTGCAGACATTTTATATTTAAGTGTGGGGATTTGGCGTTGTTGAGGAGCTTGGCAATCTGGATTTTGTTGATCGGAGGCTTGGGTGTTGGAATCCTCTCGACGCCGTGCGAAGAGTTGATGGTGCACCATGATTGGATCAATCGCCTGAGAGTGTGGTTTGGTGTTAGATCGCAATCAGCTGGAAGTGCTTGTTTTGTAGCCGGGCAGGTATTGTTTTTCTCAGAAAACAACCATGTTTCGATGCTTTCGCGGTCGTAGGTTATTCCTGTAGAGAGCGTAACGGGGTCTTTCATGAGTTCTAGAGAAATGGGGCAGAGAAAGAATTGAGGAACATCGATCTCATCCATTATTGATTTTGAGAATTGAGAGAAGGAATTAGGAAGAAGGGTGTTGTGAGAACTAATTTGAAGATGTTGGGAGGAGAGGGGTGGGTTTTATATGCGTGGAGGAGTGTGCTTTCCAAAATGAGAAAGTCAAAACGCGGAAAATATGACAGTTGAGAGAGAGAGAGAGAGAGAGAGAGAGATAGAGATGAGTTTTCCAAACTACGACTAGCAAAGCGTACATCTGGAATATTCCATGCCATGCCCTTTGACGGTCTCTCTCTCTTGTGGAGGCTACTAATTGTGAATTTATTTATGTTAATTGGAGGAAACGATCTCACTAACTCCTTTGTTTTACTTGGCCCCGTATGGCTAACCTGCACTTTTTCTTAGGTTTTTCAAATGGGGAATTCAGTTGCAAAAATTGAATTTGTCCGCATGATTTAAAATATGATTAGGGTAAGAGCTAATGATTCAATGCTGTCTTTGTCAACCCCATTGCAAGTTGTATCCGTATGAAGTATTCCACTTAAAAGGACGACTAGGCTTATAGGGGTATAAACTATAAACCATACTATATATATAAGGGAATAATATTATTTCATATTCTTATCTGCAACTTTGTAGAGTGTCAATGATATCTTTAGCTAGGGTCCGCCTTTGTTTACCCATATTTTGCCATTCACTTGTGTATGTCCAGTCTGTGTACGTAGATAGTAGATATGGTATCCTCTCACTGTGAGTTGCGAGTTGAAAATCCATCTGTAATCCATGCGGATGCAGAGCATTTTTTAACTGCCCGCTTCATAGATTTTGAGACCTAAGAAAATAAATCTAAATGAGGCTATTTTACATTTTAAATATATTTAATTAAGAAAATGTTTATGTTAATTCTTATAGTACATTTTTTTAATTTAAAAATCACTCTTCTCATTTTTTAGAATGAAAAATTACTAATTAAAGTTTTATATTTAAATACTTGTTGAATTAATAATATGACTAATCTTTCTTGTGACATTGTAATTTTAGCCAAGATTTTATATCTTTCATGCATGATAAACAATGTAAAAGTATTTACATCCTTTGTGTGAAAGCAACATAAATATATTTTTACATCGTTTGCATACAAATGATGTAGATTTACATCATTTGCTATGAAACAGATGTAAATTTAATTTACCGACCCCAACTTTTACATCGTCTTCCAAAGCATGTAAAAAAAAAAAAAGGCAATGTAACTTTTTTTACTTCGCTTAGAAGGTTATAAGCAATGTAAAAAAAAAAAAAAAAAGATGTTAACTAACGTTTTTTTTTTGTAGTGTCAATTCTAATTTTGAAAAACCTCTTTATGTAGAAATTATTGTATCAAAAGCACTATTTTAGGTCCAATTTATGACAGGATTATTTAACGGTACTCCCATCCTGCATATAAAATAGACAAAGGATCCATATTGCCAAACAAACTTAGAAGGTTAGAGACCTTGAAGAAGGCAAGAAGCAAGACTGAGCAAATTAATCGTCGGTGATGTTTTTCGGTCAATAACTCTGCACGCCTCATAGCAAATTTGAGGGAGGTCATTGTCAAGTGCCTTATTGACGGAGAGAAGAGAGGTTGCCGTTGATGTTGATGCCCTTGAGTAAGTGGGTGAGGGTGGGCAATTAGGACAACCAAAGTAACTTTACTTGGAATTTTTTTTTAAAATTTAAAAAAAAAAAAAAAAAAAAAAAAGAAAAAAAAATTCATGTATCATATGGGCTAAGCAGTAGAATGTAATATATTCTATAGGAAAATGCTTGTTGTTCAACCTTGTCCAACTTTGCATATGTCATTGTTTTTTTATACATAGTTTTATTTTGCATTTGTGGGCTTATCTTTGTCCACATATACAAAGTTGGACAAATAAATTGGACAACAAGCATTTCTCTATTCTATAATATTTACTTGTACGCTCAAAAGTGTATAGACATAGCAGAATTTGGAAAGCAATTTGGAGCCTGAAAGTAGCAAATTCCATCAAAATGTTCTTTTTGGCGGGCTTGTCAAGACCTTGTTCCAACAAAGGAGAATCTAAAAAAGAAAGGTATTCTTCAGGACTCCTCCTGCATTTTTTGTAATATGGATTGCGAAAGCATTATGTATATCTTGTGGAACTGCCCTTCGTCTAGCGATGTTTGGGCGGCTTGTGCGAAGAAGCTGTAAAAGTGTACTAAGGGAGGAGACTACCTGTTAGATTTGCTGGAGGAATTATTTGGCAAATGTATGGAGGAGGAAATAGAGTTTTTTGTGGTAATTATACATAGCATCTAGTTCAGAAGAAATAAAGTGGTTAACGGAGGTGAATTTATACCCCCAAAGCAAATTATCTAGGAGGCACAAAAAGCACAAAAAGAATTCTATCAGGCCAAGGATAGGGTTGTGGATTCACAACAGAGGCCAGAAGAGTGCACCCATTGGTGTCCTCCTATATAAGGTATCTACAAGGTGAATTGGGATGCCGCTCTTGATTTTACCAATAATCGAATGGGGATAGGCGTTATTGTCAGAGATTATCTAGGTGTGGTAATTGCAGCGAAGAGCTATACTATGAGATTTATTTCCGAACCTATGGTAGCGGAAGCATTAGCGGCATTACATGCGGCAGAATTCAGCCGTGATATGGGGCTACCCATGGTAATTCTGGATAGTGATTCGCTACAAGTGGTAATGACGATCCAAGGCACTGGACCAAACTGGAGTAACTATGGTCATATTGTTGCAGATATTCGGATAGTCCTCATGGAGCTTAGGAGTTGGCAGATATGTCATTCTAAGAGGACAAACAATTATGCTCCATATGGTTTAGCCAAGGAAGCGGTTTTCAATATCATGAATAAGGTTTGGATGGAAGAAATTTCAAATTGCATTTGTGATGTTGTAAGCTCAGAGCTGGTTTCTTAAAGTTTATTTTTTTATACTCTGGATTTTCCCGTATTGATGAATGAAAGTTGATATTCTTATTTCAAAAAAAAGAAAAAAAAAATCTATATTATTTAAAATGTGGCTCATATGCCACATGTAATTTAGTGTGGTTTAATTAAATACAAATTGAAGGTGTTTTGTTGTTTATTCCAATAAGCTAGGACACTATTAATAGAACTCTAATTGGTGAATTAAGCTGTAGTTGTTGATGGGAGGAATAATTGAAGTAAAATTTTGATTGAGGCTCCGTTACTATGAATAAAAAGCTTATGTATATCATTAATATGGCAAAAATTGACATAGGTTAAAAGAATCCTCTCTGAAAAATTTTATTTAGCTAGTGATCAGATTTTCTGCTTAGAATCAAGAGGAAAGTTTGAATAAATACGGCTAGAGGTCGGTAGAGTAGTTTTTTCCGTGGAGTATTCTGGTCAATTATTTTACATGTGTTTCATGAAAAGACTTTTGAGTTGAAGAAACAGGGAAGATTTTCTACTTGCTTGAATATATCCCAGTTAAATAATAAAATAAAACTTATAGAGTAGTTAACAGTCATCAATAATAAAGAGATTAATTAGAAGAACAAATAAAAACGTGCTCCAAGAGTAATTGGAAAGCCCCAAATATTTTATTGAATATGAAACACAATCAAGAAGAAAGAAGAAAAAAGAAAATAGCTCGCCCACAAGACAAGACAAAAGAGCATGGTGTCATGACTTATCTCATAATAATTGCCACTTGGTGTCGGCCATCAAAAAGACTCCCACCGTCTGATCACGTCGTAAACCCACGTAGTCCAGTCGGACAGTAGGAATAGTAGTGCCATCGATCCATGTCCACATGCAAAATGTCAAAGCCCGCCATCCGCAAAATTGATATGTAGGTTACGTGTTTTCTAACTGTTTTTTTTTCTCCTATGAAAATCCCAACGATAGAGCATTTGTTATTATGATTAGGTTCAAGTAGAATTAGCTATTGTTAATCTCTAGCCCGCCTTTTTAATTAGGAAAAAAAGAAAAAGAAAAAAGGTATACAAAATTTGATAAATAAGAGCATTTTTAATGGACTCAATAAAATAGTTTTTTAGCTATTTCATTGAGTAAATTTAACCAAAAGCTAAAAAAATCTTCCTCTAATGGACTCAATACTTTAACCAAAAAAATTTGATGAGTGAATAGTACTCATTAAATTTGATGAATACTATTCACTCATTAAATCTTAAAAAATTAATATTTTATCACTTCTCTTTATTTTTTATTTTTCTTTCCCCTTTTCTTTTTCTTCTTCCTTCCTCTTCCATGACAAAACTCACATACTAATAATAATAATAATAATAATAATAATAATAATAATAATAATATTCTAAATGTTTTTTTTATCACAAATTTTTAAGAAAAAGATAAATTTTTTAAAATATGACCATTAGAATAAGACAACAATTTAAAAATATGACTATTAGGAAAAAGATAAAATTTTCAAAACATGACTGTTGATATAGGACAAATATTAAAAAATATGATTGTAGTAAAAAACAAACATTCAAAAATATAAATGTTTGAAAAAAAATAAAGAAATCTTTGAAAAATAATATTTAAATAGAATAATAATAGTGGATAGTTAATTTTCTGAATCTGCCAGGGGTGCTTTAAAAAAGATTAAATGGTTAAAATAAAAAAAAATAATTTTTAATTAAATTGGTTAATAAAATTTGTTGAGGCTACTAGACAATGCTCTAAGAGCCGGTAACTGCTAGAGGCATTAAATAGATGCGTGCAGGACTATTTTATCTTTTATCTTTTGTTTTAGAGAAGGAAAAAGAAAGCAGGCGGGTTTTGAGAAAGTCCAAAGTAAGGCTGTTGAGTACTTTTTCTTCTAAATTGGGTGTTGGAGTTGGACCGCTACCTCAATGACTTAATTACAAAAAAATTACTTACAAAAAAAAAAAAAAAAAAAAGCAATGGATCCAAAATCACCAAAATGATTGGTTTTAAAACTTAGTAATTTTACCAATATTACAGACTGCTGGCGCTGATGAAGAGAGAAAATTACACGTTTTGGCCATACTGATCCCTTTGTTTACAAAATATATAATCTAAAGATTTACATCTTTATCATTCGCTTGACGGGATTACAATGTATCCATAAAAGGTTGTCATAGCAGCGAGAAAAGAGTAATGATATAAATCATTTTTCGATGTTTATTTTGTGTTAATCAAAAGTGATATGACTTTTAAAATCACCATTAGGTCAAAAGTTAATAATGATCGATCATAAATTTAATGGTAATTTTAAAAGTCATATTATTTTTTGTTGACACAAAATAAATATAGAAAATGACATATATATTTACTCGCGAGAAAAATATGATATAATATAAAGGTGCTGCAAGAACCAAAGGGTACTGCAAATTGCAAAGATCGCTCGTGCAAACAATTTTTGGTCGTGGGAATTAAGTTAATTTCTACCTAATTTGCTTTGCGGGTCAAAAACTTGGAACGGCAACCTGGCCCCTGTCCCAACAGAAAAAGAAAAAAAAAAAAAATCCATCTGCAATATATATTCTGCCTTAATAGTACATATGAGTGACTCACAAAAACAAAATAATAATAATAATAATACATATGATTGCTCCCTCGTGGACCCTGCATATATTATAATTTAGTGAGAATACTCTAGTATATTTTGACCTTAAAATCATATTCAAAACCCTAACTATAAAATGAAACCCGGTTAATAAATTCTACGTGGAATTTTTACAGATTTTATGAACCACGTGTTCTAGGTGGCGGTCAGCCATAGCAAGCAGCTAGCAGCCTTGAAAAATATGAGGTGCAAAATTAAAATAAAATTCGTTCTTTTTTTTTTTTTGGTTTGAAAATTCAAGGAATTTTATGAACCACATGTTCTAGGTGGCGGTCAATATAATATTAAGTCAGCCTTGAATTTTGTTGTGTCGTTTACCTTGAATTTTGATGTTGCTATGGGTCCGTCTTTTGAAGTGGCTGTAGCAACCCTCCGTGATTATGATGGTGTTTTCATTGCAGTAAATTCTTTGAAGCTCTCCTCCATGTATGCTAGTTTAGGTGAAGCTCATGCAGCACTTTTGGCGATCTGATTTGTTGTCTCTTTTGGTTGCATTCTTAATTGGTTGTTGAAGGTGACTGTTTAGTCATAGTGATGACTATCAATGATCTCCATTTGTTCTCTAATTGGAACACAAAACCTTTAATCTTTGATATTTTGTTGAAATTACATTTCATTTCTGTTTGGAAAGTTTTAAAAATTTTGAGATGTGTCAATTTTAGTGTAAATTAAGTAGCTAGATGAGCTACTATTAATCATGTTTTTGGTAACATTTCTCTTTATTTTTCTTTTATTTTTGCTCTTTGTTTTAAGAGTGGGAATGATCTTCCTTTGTAGTTTCATTTTCCTGTTTTTTCTTATTTGAATAAAAAAAAAAAATGTCAACCTTGAAAATTTTGTGGTGCCAAAATCCACGTTCTTTTTTTTTTGGGGCTGGAAAATTCAAGATATTAAATTACTGCCGAGGCTCTGGGTTAGGTTGGCAAATTCGGCGTGGAAAACTTGAATGGATAGTAACGTGCAACAACGGCTGGGATCGTTTGAGAAGACACATGGTCACCCAATCGGACGTACGTAGGCGATCAACCAGGGGTAAAATTAATTTAATTATTCGCATGGGTTCAGGAGATGACAAACTATGAAAAGGTGGCGGTGGTGTGAGAATTTTGTTCAGTTCAAAGTACCTACTAACTCGGCAGTAGCTAAACCTTTTTCAGTATTTAAAGCTGTGAAATTTAGCAGTGAGTTGGGTAAGTTGGGTGAGTTTGTTAAATTTGTAGGGGTGTTTTTATTTTGAATAAAAAGTGATTAATGTGATATAAAAGGAAAAAATGTTGTGTAATTTTTTATAATAAAAAAATTAAAATATTTTATTTTTTAGTGAATTTTTTATTTGAATAATAATAAAAAGTTAGTAATATAATTAAAAACGTAAAAAAAAATGTAAAAAAATGATCGATAAAATATTAAAAATAGAGTTACTTCTGTGTTGATGTGCTTCACAAACTCATGGTTTGTGGGGGCACATCAACACAAGCAAATTATTCCGCTCACAATCTAGCTAAGATAGTCATTAAATATCAATTATTGAAACAAATTTAGATGCAAGACTATCATGTTTTCGTTAGAGATATTGTAATTGTTGAACAATTTGCTTCGTTGTGATTTTAACAAAAAAAATTAACAAGCATGATTTCCGGAAATTAATTTTCTTTTCATTTTTGTAGTACAAATTAAAAGGAAGCGATAGTATGGGAAATCTCACTGGACACGAACTCCATAATTCATGCATGGAAACATCAAACGTGACTAGAAGAAGCAGAAAAGATATGTTATGATAGTGATCTAACATTAATGCAAATTCACAACTCCTTTCATATATCAAACCCTCCCTTCCTAAAAAAGACCTTAGCCAAAAATTCTCCTTTCTTTTAGGCGAAGGAAGGAAAACCTCTCCCTCCTCCCCCCCTCCCTCCTAATCTCCCTTCCTCCTTTTCCCTCATCTTTTTACTGTTTCGAAGGTAATATCTCTAGAGTCTTTTTTCTCTTTTTTTGAGCATTTATCTACCTTTTTGGAGGTGTTTTTCTTGCACCGCAATTTTTGCCAACTCCATCTCTACCACTAGCTGGCCAAATTCCACCTCCTCCCACCGTTCATGGTCCCGGATTTGCTTTTTGAAATTTTTTATTTTAGTTTTTTAAAATCAGATCTGAAAACTTTAAAGGGCTCTACCACCTCACTCGCCCCGCCACCGTGTTCCTGGCCTCCTCTGCCTCCCACGTCGGCCAGCCTCCTCCCCGCCATCGGTAGATCTGTTGGGTGCTGTTTATTTATTTTTTTATTTTTTTGTTTTATGTTACTGTTGCCCTGGCCTTTATACTCAAGGATGAGTAGTTCGATATGAAAGACTATCTCTCATGACCGAGTTAATAAAATTGGTGTGAAATTGGGTTACCTATGTTGTAAAGTTAGTCTGCTTAGAGCAGAACTGTTCTTTCCTTGGTGTTCTATATGGGTGTGCGGAAGATGATATCATAGTTAAGTTTTCCTGTTCTATAATTGTGTAAGTTTATAGCTTTATGCTATAGTTATCTATGCTTTTTGCTATTTATGGTAACTTAAGCTCATAATTTGTAAGATTGTTGTACTCATCTGTTATCAATGAATGATGGAAGATTCACACTAAAAAAAACTTTAATGTAAACTCATAAAATATGCCATATTTATATCATAGACTAAAATAGAATTGGGACTGGCCGGTATATATATAGAAGGCAACTAGATTAATTTTTAGGGAAATTGTCCTAAAAGTCTCCGCATTGTTACATGATAGACGAAGGATATCCAAGTTTCTAATTTTGGCAATGAAGTCTTCGCTCTTGTTCAATTTACAAATTGGCCCTCTATCAGATTTTTTGAAAAACTTTCCACACATATCATACTAATAAAAACATGACAAGTGTAAGATATATTTTAGTCTACTACGTTTGCTTACGCCAAAAAAAATTACTAATTTTTATGTTGAATTATATAAGCTAATAAACTGTCATTTTTAGCATAAAAGCTCATTTATTCATTTTTCCGATCATGAACCCACCAGTTACGCATGCTTCATATGTGCACAAATTCAAGTTATAAGTAGGTTACGTGTTTTCTAACCCTTTTTTTAAAAAAAAAATAAAAAAAGTGATTGAGAACATTTCTAACTACTACAAATTTTACTGTATCTCTTAATAAATTAATGTAGAAGTTCATATGAGACTAATAGTCATAAAACTATGGCATATACCCACATCAACACCCACTTCACATCAACTGCATCACCCTCGGAATGAACAGCTTGGGGTGGCGACCGAACTAATGATTATGATGACCGGCTGCGAGTCTTTATGGGGGTGGTTGCACGAGCCACACCATAAACGTCCTAATGAGTTAGTCATTATGTATACCAAACATATTCTAAAAGTTTAAATCGATAAAAATAATAAATTTAATTATTTAATTAATATTTTAACACATTTATTTAGGTTTGCACTCAAACATCTTTTGAGGCTCATTTAATTAATATTCTATTAAAAATATCACGGCAAAGAACTCATCAGATATATCAGCGCGCTATATGTAATACTTAATAGAACCTTCTAACTTTTGAACTTAATTTAGAAAATATATCCTATATATCAAGACTACATCTCTGAGGGTAGGTTAGTCTAAGTTAGAGTAAGTCATCCCTGATACTAAGTAGTAGAAGTGTAAAACAAATCTCATCCACAATTAAGGGTGATGTGACAAAACCACGTATATCATGATCAAGTCAGTTTCTAAAGGGTATACAGTAAAACGTGTAGTATCTCAAATAATTTTTTAAAAGATATATACATTTGGAAAAGTCAGAGTATTTTCTATGTAATTAACTTTGGACTACGAAAATTTGAGAGGTTAAAACTATTCTTTAAGATCGGCATACAAGACTTGATAAATGTTGATTCTAGACGTTCTAGACTAGTGCTTTGGTGTAAAACAGGAAAGGCGTCGGTAATTTGCATACGCAGGAGTAGTATTTTATATTCTGCTTTAGAAAAAGGTAAAAGAAAGCGGGTTTTGAGAAAGTCTTGACTGCTTTTTCTTCTTATAATTTGGGTGCTCGAGTTGGACCGCTCCTTAATGACTTAATTAATTAAAACAATGAATCACAATAATAATAATAATAATAATAATAATAATAATAATAATAATAATAATAATAATAATAATAATAAAAACAGTAGATCCAAAACCACCAAAGTGATTAGTTTTAAAAACCTGGTGGTTTTGCGCCAGTGGAGAGAGAAAATTGAGATGCAATTAAAATAAAGAGAAGAGAAATTAAGAAATTAAGGATAATGTCGGGACTTACGGGTTTCGGTCACACTGACCTTAATTTGTTTTGCAAAATATATTATCTAGAGATTTACATCTTTATCATTCATTTGATGGGACTCCAAATGCATGTATCCATAAAAGGTTTTCATAGCAGCGAGATAAATATCATAAATTAATTTTGTACAAGAACCAATTAATTTGTTTTTGCCCATGGTATTTCGTAGTTTCAAACAATTAAATTGTACAAGAACCAATTAACCGTAGAATGAAAATGATCAGGACAAATTAATTCCAATTAGAGATTAATTAATGAAAAATGACACGTACGTACAGCTTGTGATTTGGAATGATCTTATATTTCATCAATGTTTTGTGGAACTAAAATCAATTATGTACACTGAAAAAGGATCCTAATTAAAAAGGATCCTAACTAAAATCAATTAAGTCACATTTCTCTCAAGATAGATACGAAGAGACTGAATATTTGGGTATACAAGAAGAATTGTTCCATGCCCTAGCGTGCAGTTTAAGAATCTCTGTTGCTTTTTCTTTAGCCTTGTTCCCACAATCCACTTGAAGCATCAAACACAGCTTTGCCACGACACCCAACTGCAGCATTTCCTGAACAACAGCCGGAGTTGCAGAGAACTTTGAAACGGACAAGAGAATTCTCACCGCCTTGTCGGTCGCCACATGTGAAACCCTGAGAATCTTCTTCGACACAATGGCCAGCCCCGCCCCATGCTCCAGCAGCTCCGCCCGTCCCTCGGAGCAACCGCATAGCATATCCAACGCCATCAACATCATTTCACAAGCCCTTTTCTCCGAGGAATCAAGAAGATGTCCTATCAAAATAGGCACTGCGCCTGCTTTCACGGCTTTGATTCTGTTTCGCCCCCACGGACACAGCTGGATTAGTGATTTTAATGCGGCGTTTGAAGCCTGCTGGGATATCTGATCGCGCAACACGTGTACTAATTCGACAAACAGCTTGGTTTCCAAAGTGATTAGCTGCATCGGCTCAGACACTTCCAACATGGATTTCAACAACAAAACCGCATAAGCGCGAGGCTCGTAGTTGTCACGTTGCATGACACGTATCAAGGATTTGATAAACTCGCCGTTTTTCCCATTAAGAGTCTTTAGAGCGGCTTCAGAAAGTTGGAGACTGTAGAGGATGCTTAAGGCTTCGTCGCTTAAAGCTTCTTCTACTGTTGAACTAACAATGGAAGCTAAGAAGTCAACAGCACCTGCAGCTTCCATGCAACGCTTATTGGCTGCACTCTCTGAAGCGATTGAGCGGAGCTTTTGCAGACATTTTAACTTCAACGGTGGGGATTTTGCGTTGTTGAGGAGCTTGGCAATCTGGATTTTGTTGATTGGAGGCTTCGGTGTTGGAATCCTTTCGACGCCGTTCGAAGCATTGATGGTGCACCATGATTGTATCAATCGCCTGAGAGTGTGGTTTGGTGTTAGATCACAATCAGCTGGAAGTGCTTGTTTTGTAGCCGGGCAGGTTTTGTTTTTTCCAGAAAACAACCACTTTTCAATGCTTTCGCGGTCGTAGGTTATTCCGGTAGTGAGCGTAACGGGGTCTTTCATGAGTTCTAGAGAAATGGGGCAGAGAAAGAATTGAGGAATATCGATCTCATCCATTATTGATTTTCAGATTTGAGAGAAGGAATTAGGAAGAATGGTGTTGAGAGAGCTGTGTGAATTAGTTTTAAGATGTTGGGAGGAGAGGGGTGGGTTTTATATGCGTGTGGAGGAGTGCGGTTTCCAAAATGAGAAAGTCAAAATATGACAGTTGAGAGAGAGAGAGAGAGAGAGAGAGATGAGTTTTCCAAACTACGACTAGCATAGCGCAGAGCACAAGGTGAATTGAACATGTACATCTGCATTAATATTCCATGCGATGCCCTTTGACTGTATCTATCTCTCTCGTGGAGCCTACTAATTGTGAATTTATTTATGTTAATTGGAGGAAACGATCTCACTAACTCCTTTGTTTTACTTGGCCCCGTATGGCTAACCTGCACTTTTTCTTAGGTTTTTCAAATGGGGAATTCAGTTGCAAAAATTGAATTTGTCCGCATGATTTAAAATATGATTAGGGTAAGAGCTAATGATTCAATGCTGTCTTTGTCAACCCCATTGCAAGTTGTATCCGTATGAAGTATTCCACTTAAAAGGACGACTAGGCTTATAGGGGTATAAACTATAAACCATACTATATATATAAGGGAATAATATTATTTCACATTCTTATCTGCAACTTTGTAGAGTGAATGATATCTTTAACTAGGTCCACCTCTGCTTACCCATATTCTGTCATTCACTCGCGTATGTACAGTCTTTGTAGATAACGGGATATGATATTCTTCCATTGTAAATTAAGAGTTGAAAATTCACCAGTAATCCATGCAGACAGGCGAATTGCGGATGCAGAGCATTTTTTAACTGCCCACTTCATAGATTTTGAGATCTAAGAAAACAAATCTAAATGAGGCATTTTTATATTTTAAATATATTTAATTAAAAAAATGTTATGTTAATTTTTATAGTATGTATATTTTTTAATTTAAAAATCATCCTCATTCTTTAGAATGAAAAATTACTAATTAAATTTTTATATTTAAATACTTGTTCAATTAATAATATGGCTATTCTTTCTTTTGACATTGTTAATTTTAAGTAAGGTTTTATCAATTTTAATTTTGAAAAACCTCTTTATATAGAAATTATTGTATCAAAAGCACTATTTCAAGTCTAATTTATGATAGGATTATTTAACATTCTCATCCTGCATAACGAACTTGAAGGTTATCGACCTTGAAGAAGGCAAGAAGCAAGACTGAGCAAATCATCGGTCAAGTTTTTCAGTCAATAACTCTGCACACCTCATAGCAAATTTGAGGGAGGTTGTTGTCAAGTGCCTTACTGCCGGAGAGAAGGGAGGTTGCCGTTGATGTTGATGCCCTTGAGTAAGTGGGTGTGGGTGGGCAATCAGGACAGCCAAAGTAACTTTACTTGGAATTATAAAAAAAAAAAGAAAAAAAAAACATAAAAAAAAGGTAGATAAGCAAGAGCGTTTGCTCCCTTTCGACCCCTGCTAGCTCCGCCCGTGGTCATATTGAAGTACATGACACAACAAAATAAATTCATGTATCATATGGGCAAAGTGGTAGAATGTAATATATATATTTTATAGAGAAATACTTATTATCCAACTTTGCATATATGCCTTTTTTTTTAAAAAAAAAAAAAAAAAAAAATCATTTTATATTTGTAGTGCTTATCTTTATCCACATATATAAAATTAGACAAAAAAAATTAGATAACAAATATTTCTCTATTCTATAATATTTAAAATGTGACAGATCATATGCCATATGTAATTTAGTGTGATTTAATTAAATAAAAATGGGGGATGTTTGGTGTCCAACCTAAGCATCCAACCTCATCCAACTCCCCTTTAGTTTTTTAAAAAAATTAAAAAATTAAAAAAAAATTAAAACTTTTTTACACTTGAATTGGATGAGAGTTGGATGAAAAAGTTGGAAAAATAGACTTTTCCAATAAAAATTGAAGGTGTTTTGTAGTTTATTCCAATAAGGACACTATTAATAGAATTCTAATTGGTGAATTAAATTGTAATTGTTGATGGGAGGAATAATTGAAGTAAAATTTTGATTGAGGCTCCGGCCGTTACTATGAATAAAAAGCTGATGTATATCACTAATATGGCAAAAAACTTTTGTAGTAAAATAATTCTGGTCAATTATTTTACAAGTGTTTCATGAAAAAACTTTTGAGTTGACAAAACAGGGAATATTTTCTACTTCTCCTAGCTTGTATATATCTCAGGTAAATAATAAAATAAAACTTACAGAGTAGTTAACAGTCATTAATAATAAAGAGATTAATTAGAAGAATAATTAACAACGCGCTCCAAGAATAATTGGAAAGGCCCATATATTTTATTGGATATGAAAAGCAATCAAGAAGAAAAAAGAAAATAGCTCGCCCACAAGACAAGACAAAAGAGCATGATGTCATGACTTATCTCATAATAATGTGGTGTCGGCCATCAAAAAGACTTCCACCGTCTGATCACGTGGTAAACCCACGTAGTCCAGTCGGACAGTAGGAATAGTAGTGCCATCCGTTATCCACTTGCGGAATGTCAAAGTCCGCCATCCACAAAATTGGTGTGTAGGTTACGTGTTTTCTAACCCTTTTTTTTTTTTTGTTTTTTTTTTTCAATTTCCAAATGTGAAAGAAATAGAATGTTGTATAAGTATTACAAATTTTATTACGTTCTCTTACAAAGTTGCCCCATGACCAGTGACGGAGGGAGGGGAGAACCGGTAGGGCGCTGGCCCTTCCCAACAAAATAAAAAAGAAAAAAAAATTTAAACTTAATTTTTAATTTTATAAGTTAATTTTGTATTTTTTACCTTTTGGTTTATACTCATTTTTTTTTTTTGCCCTATCTTATAATATTTTTTGGTTTTAGCTCATATCCATATTATCTCTTAACTCCGTCTCTGCTCATGATACTTATTTCATCATCTATTAAATTAATGTGACAATTCACATGGTACCTATATAAATCTCCACTTTATGTCAACTATCGTCTAAATTCTCTAATATGGATCCCAACGATCATGTGTTATCACGTTCAATTAAAATTAATTGTGCCGGTAACTGTAAGAGACACTAAATTGATGCGTGTAGGACTATTTTATCTTTTATCTTTTGTTTTAGAGAAGGAAAAAGAAAGCGAGATGCTTGGCCTCATTCCCCCACACCTCTCCCCACCATCTTTTCATTCAAAATATATCTTCTAGGCGAGTGAGGCCAAACATTTCTCTATCTTCTAAATATTTACATCTTTATCATTCACTTGATGGGACTACCATGTATCCATAAAAGGTTGTCATAGCAGCGAGATAAATATGATATAATATAAAGGGTGCTGCAAGAAATATTATAAGTTTCTTTTAATAAATTAATGTCACATTCTATAATTGCTAAAGAGAAATGCTAAGTATATGTTTAAGTTCTTATTTCTCGATGTCATTGTGAAAATTATTATTGAATTTTAGATGGATTAATCTCTATATTTTAGATCAATTGTAATTTTAATTGTCACATTAGAAATTAAATAAGCCCTTAAAAGTAATATTGGACTATAGAGATAATTAATGACGAAAACTAAGAAAATAACATACCTTCCAAGCAAAATTATTTTTGGAAAGAAATATTATAACTAGGTGCAACAATGAAACTGGAGACGAAATTAATTATGGAAGGCTCCCAATATCCTCCAAATTAAAGAAAGAAGTAGTAGTACTTTTACTTGACCTTAAGTCATGTCATGTCGAACATTATCGAAGTATATATGTTTTTGCCCATGATATTTCCTAGTTTCCAACAATTAATTTGTACAACAACCAATAATTAACCCTAGAATGAAAATGATCTGGAAAACAATAATTCCAATTAGCTTGCGATTAATGAAAAATAACACATCTTGTGATTGGCAATGATCTTATATTTCATCAATGTTTTGTGGAACTACTTAAATCAATTATGTACAAAGAAAAAAGATCCTAACTAACAAGGGAAATGAATTAAGTCACGATTCTCTCCCTCTCTCTTTCTCTCAAGATGCATAGGAAGAGAGCGAGTTTTTGGGTATACATGAAGAATTCTTCCATGCCCTAGCGTGTAGTGTAAGTATCTCATTTGCTTTTTCTTTAGCCTTGTTCCCACAATCCACTTGAAGCATCAAACACAGCTTTGCCACAACACCCAATTGCAACATTTCCTGAACAACAGCCGAAGTTGCCGAGAACTTTGAAACGGACAAGAGAATTCTCACCGCCTTGTCGGTCGCCACATGTGAAACCCTGAGAATCTTCTTCGACACAATGGCCAACCCCGCCCCATGTTCCAGCAGCTCCGCCCGTCCCTCGGCACATCCGCATAGCATATCCAACGCCATCAACATCATCTCACAAGCCCTTTTCTCTGAAGAATCAAGAAGATGTCCTATCAAAACAGGCACTGCGCCTGCTTTCACTGCTTTGATTCTGTTTCTTCCCCACGGACAAACCTGGATTAGTGATTTTAATACGGCGTTTGAGGCCTGCTGGGATATTTGATCGCGCAACACGTGGACTAATTCAATGAACAGCTCAGTTTCCAAACTGATCAGCTGCATCGGTTCAACCACTTTCAACATGGATTTCAACAACAAAACTGCATAAGCGCGAGGTTCGTAGCTGCCACGTTGCATGACACGTATCAAGGATTTGATAAATTCGCCGTTTTTCCCAATAAGACTCTTTAGAGCGGCTTCAGAAAGTTGGAGACTGTGGAGGATGCTTAAGGCAGCTTCGCTGCTTGAAGCTTCTTCTGCTGTCGAACTCACAATGGAAGCTAAGAAGTCAACCGCACCTGCAGCTTCCATGCAGCGCTTATTGGCTGCACTCTCTGAAGCGATTGAGCGGAGCTTTTGGAGGCATTTTATCTTCGACTGTGGGGATTTGGCGTCGTTGAGGAGCTTGACAATTTGGATTTTGTTGATCGGAGGCTTGGGTGTTGGAATCCTCTCGACGCCGTGCGAAGCGTTCATGGTGCACCATGATTGGATCAATCGCCTGAGAGTGTGGTTTGGTGTTAGATCGCAGTCAGCTGGAAGTGCTTGTTTTGTAGCCGGGCAGGTATTGTTTTTCCCAGAAAACAACCACTTTTCGATGCTTTCGCGGTCGTAGGTTATTCCGGTAGAGAGCGTAACGGGGTCTTTCATGAGTTCTAGAGAAATGGGGCAGAGAAAGAATCGAGGAACATCGATCTCATCCATTTGAGAGAAGATTTGATAGAAGGAATTGGTTTGAAGCTGTATGTTGGAGAGCGCTGTGTGGATTGGTTTGAAGACGTTGGGAGGAGCGGGGGTGGGAATTTATATACGCGTGAGGAGGAGTGAGGTTTTCAAAATGAGAAAGTCAAAACACGGAAAATAGGGGCGTTGAGAGAGAGAGAGAGAGATGACTGTTCCAAGCTAATTAATATTGAAAGGCTGAAGAAGGAACCAACTTGAATTACCAGGTCATCAATGGGCAGTGCTACGACTGGCAAAGCGAACCGCACAACGTGAATTGTACATGCCATGGAATCTGCATTATCCCATGCCACGCCCTTTGACTTTCTTTTTTTCTTTTTCTATCAAAACTCGTGGAATTCTCAACCTATTTATTTATTTATTTTAATAAATACGACGAAACGATCTCACTCCTTGCTTTTACTTGGCCAACCTGTGCACTTTTTCTTGAGTTTTCATATTGGGAATTCAGTTGCATAAATTGAATTTGTCCGCTTTATTTAAAATATGATTAGAGACGTTATTTAAAATATGGTAATTCAATAATTAATTATCATAAATTTAATTATAATTTTAAAAATCATATTACTTTTGAAAAAAGTCTAAAGAAAATTAAAATTCTCTCTTCGACATTAAGTGGAGTTGTTTTTTCTGAATAGAAGAAAAAAAAAAAAAAGTGGAGTTGTTTTTTCTGGGGGTGTATTCTGGTAAATTATTTTACACGTGTTCCATGAAAAAAAAAAAAAACATGCTCGTTGCTCCAAGAAGAATCAATGGAAAGCCCTATATATTTTTTATTGAATTCTGAAAAAGAATCAAGAAGAAAGAAGAAAATCGCTAAACCAATTTGTAAAAAGAAAAAGAAAAAAAAAAAAGGAAAAGACGTTGAAGCGCCCACAAGATAAGACGAAAGACAATGATGTCATGACTTATCTCATAATAATTTGGTGTCGGCCATCAAAAAGTCACCCACCGTCTCACATGGTAAACCCACGTAGTCCAGTCGGACAGTAGGAATAGTAAACCCACGTGCCATCCATATCCACTTGCCCGCGAAATGTCAAAGCCGCCAGCCACAAAATTCATTAGTGATCATCGTATCATACACGCTTCATGTGCACAACTTCAAGTGATAAGTGTAACGTGTTTTCTAACCAAAAACAGAAAGTGATTGAAGACATGTCGCCGTTCAATTTCCTAATATGAAAAAGATTAACCATATATGTCGACTCTTATATTCGTTTTGTGTTTATTATACTTGATATAATTTTTAACATTACTATTAAATTTATAATAGATAATTATTAACTTTTGATCTTATGATAATTTTACAAGTCACATTATTTTTAGTGAATACAAAATAAACATAAAAATTGATATGTATCATTACTTATGAAAAATAGAGTGATGATAAAAGTATTACAGACTTTATTACATCTTACAAACTAACATAATAGTCTATGTTGTGAGTGTTTTTCTTATTAACTGTCTACATAACACTTATTTTGTTAGTCACAAATTGATGTGGCAGTTCACGTATGTGGTACCCGTGTAAATTTCTTCCTTCATTTCAACCACATCACCCTTAGAATGAGCCATTAGAAGTAGTCGACCGACCTAATGATCGGTCATGGGTCTTTGACCCAATCATTCTTTGGCTGCATATCTATGTGGCCCTGTGGGGGCTATCGTGTGTGTCACCTTGGCTTCTGTTGGTGGAGAGGAGGTGGTTAGAGTTGTTAATATGGTTGTGGAGGCAAGACAGAGGAGGCAAGCTGAGGTTGTAGGATGGACAAAGGCGATACTGCTAACAATTGAAAAATGTGAGTCCTTAAGTTTTATAGTGACTAATGTGGCAATGTCATATAAAATGTTATGTCAGTTTGTAATGAATGTATAATATAAAATTTCTTAGAAATTAGTTTGTAGGAAAGTTCTACAAATCAGTTTTTAAAAGTGACATATGTCCTTAGCATATGAAAAGCACATGCATGTTTTTTTTTTAATAATATGTATTTCTCATATGTTTTTTAAATAACATTAATAAGAAATCATATGATTTTCACATATTTAAAGGACACATGTCACTTTTAAAAACTGAATTGTATGAGTTTCCTACAAACCAATTTGTAGGAAATTTCTGCCCTAAAGAAAATTGACGAAAATTAGGGAAACATGAAAAATAAGAAAATGACATATATGTTGGAAGTCTCATATTATTGAGGAAACTAGTTTTTGTACTCTTTATAAGGTTGTGGCATCTCTCACTCTTTAAAACGTCTTTTAAAGTTGAGTTAGCCTACTTTTCACATATTGTACGTGTTGATTTTAATATGATATTAGAGTTAAAGGTCCTGAGTTCGATCTATCATTTACTTTCCATTTAATATTTGATCTACGTATTGTGCCTTAAATTTTTGGGACAAGTGATAATTTAACAATACATACATTTCAAGATCCAGCTTTCTGTAGTGTATCTGCAGTGAAATTTTTGATGGCCCAAATGCAACCAAGGGTTATTTATCCCAAAAAGTTACGCTGTTTACCAAACTGGATACGAAGAGAGCGAGTATTTTGGTATACATGAAGAATTCTTCCATGCCCTAGCGTGGAGTTTAAGTATCCCTGCTGCTTTTTCTTTAGCCTTGTTCCCACAGTCCACTTGAAGCATCAAACACAGCTTTGCCACGACACCTAACTGCAACATTTCCTGAACAACAGTCGGAGATGCCGAGAACTTTGAAACGGACAAGAGAATTCTCACCGCCTTGTCGGTCGCCACTTGCGAAACCCTCAGAATTTTCTTTGACACAATGGCCAACCCCGCCCCATGCTCCAGCAGCTCCACCCGTCCCTCGGCGCAGCCGCATAGCATATCCAAGGCCATTAGCATCATTTCACAAACCCTTTTCTCCGAAGAATCAAGAAGATGCCCTATCAAAACAGGTACTGCGCCTGCTTTCACTGTTTTGATTCTATTTCTTCTCCATGTACACAGCTGGATTAGTGATTTTAATACGGCGTTTGAGGCCTACTGGGATATCTGATCGCGCAACACGTGGACTAATTCAGTTACAAAAATTGAATTTGTCCGCATGATTTAAAATATGATCAGGTAAATAATAAAATAAAACTTAATTAGAAGAACATTAAAAACGCGCTCCAAGAATAATTGGAAAGGCCCATATATTTTATTGAATATGAAAAACAATCAAGAAGAAAGAAGAAAAAAGAAAATAGCTCGCCCATGAGACAAGACAAAAGAGCATGATGTCATGACTTATCTCATAATAATTTGGTGTCGGCCATCAAAAAGACTTCCACCGTCTACAAACCCACGTAGTCCACTCGGACAGTAGGAATAGTAGTGCCATCCATGATCCATATCCACATGCGCGTTGAATGTCAAAGCCCGCCATCCACAAAATTGTTAAGTGGTCATCGTATCATACACGTACGCTTCATGTGCACAAATTCGAGTGATAAATGTTACGTGTTTTCTAACAAAAAACAGAAAGTGATTGAAGACATGTCGTCGTTCAATTTCCTAATATGAAAAAGAGTAATTATAAATATCAATTCTTATATTTATTTTATATTTATTAAAGGTAATGTAACTTTTAAAATCACTATTAGATTTTATGATAAATAATTATTAACTTTTAATTTTATAGTAATTTTAAAAGTCACATCACTTTTTGTGGATACAAAATAGACATAAAAATTAACATATATCATTACTTTATAAAAAATAAAGCAATGGCAAAGGTATTACAAATTGTATTACATCTTACAAACTAACATGATAGTGTATGTTGTGAGTGTTTTTCTTCTTAACTGTCTACGTAACACTTATTTTATTAGTTACAAAATTGATGTGGCAGTTTACATGATACCCACATAAATCACTTCCTTCATGTCAACCACATCACACTTAGAATGAGCCATTGGAGGTAGTCAACCGACCTAATGATCGATCATGGGTCTTTGAACCAATCGTTCTTTGACTGCGTATCTATGTGGCCCTGTAGGGGTTGTCGCGTGTGTCACCCTGGGTTCTGCTAGTGTAGATGTGAGTCCTTAAGTATTATAGTGACTAATGTGGCAATGTCATATAAAATGTTATGTCAGTTTATAATGAATGTATAATATAAAATTTGTGGTACCCAAAAACAATTATTTGGAGAAGTCGGTGTATTTACTATGTAACTAACTTTCGACTTCAAACATTTGGGAGGTTAAAAATATTCTTTAACATAGGCATAGAAACTTCAAAAATGTAGATTCTAGACGTTCTAAACTAGTGGTCGGCGTAAAATAGGAACAATGCCGGTAATTTGTAAGAGCATTAGCAGCAACTTCCCTTAAACTTTTCTTTAATGTAGGGAACAAAACCATTTTTTAGTTCCTTATTTAAATGCACTCCACAGCAACTTCCCTGCATCTTTTCCTATATGAATTAAATATTATTTAAATTAAATACTAGAAGAAAGAGAGAGGAAAGAGAAATCATTTAAATATTATTTTAAACAAATAGTAGAGAAGAGAGAGAGGAGAGAAAAAGTTTTTTATATTAAAATAATGCTAAGGGAACCACTTTTAGTTCCCTTATGAAGGGAACTAAAAGTGGTTCCCTTGGTGTTTCTATAATTTAGAGAACACTTAGAGAAGCTGCTACAGGGACTTTTTTTATATTTTTTTTAACAATTTTTCTTATACTAGAGAAGGAAATAAGATTTAGGGGAATCTGTTGCTAATGCTCTAAGATGTGTTAAAATACGGGTATAGTTGAAATAGAGAAGAGCTGGTTAGGCATATTCAAGGGGTAAATTGTAATTTTACCTCTTATACACAGGTCGACTTTGAGAAAGTCTTGACTAATTTTTCTTCTTAATTGGGTGCTAGAGTTGGACCGCTCCTCAATGACTAGGGGCCCTGTGTTTGGATGCCCCATTTTTTTTTTTTTTCATCTAATTCAATTCTTTTCAAAAGTCAACTATCTTCCACAATCCAAATTTACTCAACTCAACTCAAA
>FXXK01000122.1:628364-649484 GCA_900184695.1 Betula pendula | reverse complement strand
AATAAATCGGCTTATTATTATCATTATCATATGATTTAAGTTATCTAATATTGTATTTATCACTTATGTCGTATAATTATATAAACACTAAATCAAATGATAATAGGAATATGATAAAAATTTGTTAAGTTTAGTCATTACAATTTATATTATTGATTCATTATCATTATCATATGATTTAAGTTATTAAACATTGTACTTATGCCATATAATTATATAAACACTAAATCAAATAATAATATAAATAAGATAAAACTTTGTTAGGTTTAATCATTATAATTTATATCATTGATTCATTATCATTATATACTTAGCAATGCTATTAATATAGTCTCAAATTAAATGATTAGTATTATAATGAACAATGTATATTATTAACATATACTAAACTAATACCATTAAGTTAATAAATCAATTAATTAAAATAGGTTATAAGTAGGTTATATAATTTAATAAATGAGCCGAGCTGCCCATTTAAGGCTCGAAAAGCCTTAAATGAGCCGAGCTACCCATTTAAGGCTTGATAAATCTTAAATGAACATAGCTGGCCCATTTAAGGCTCGAAAAACTTTTTTATCAAGCTCGGGCTCGACTCGTCAAAGCCTTTTAATCGAGCTCGAGAACTCGCGAGCTTGAGCTCGAGCTCGGGTATTGTCTAACGAGCCGAGCTTGAGCTGAGGTTTCTAAGCCCGGCTCGAGCTCGAGCTCGGCTCGTTTAAATATTTTCTTAAACGAGCCGAGCTGAAAATCTTAAAGCTCGACTCGCTCGACTCGATTACAGCCCTAGATTACAGAAACACCAAACCAAAGTGATTGATTTTAAAACCTGGTCGTTTTTGCAATGCAGCCTGCTGGGGCCAATGGAGAGAGAAAATTGAGATGCAAAATCAAGAGAAGAGAAATTAAGAAAGGGTAATGTCAAGACTTACAGGTTTCGGCCATACTTTTTTTTTTTTTTTAGGGTGAATATTCCATAATCCATTGATAACAAGTCATGAGCAAAAAGCTCTTACAAATCATAAGCTTTAACTACCATCAGTAGCATAAAGCGCAGATAATCATAGCACAACGCTATGAACTTATACAATCATAGAAAAAAGAGAAAACCTATCTATAATTTTATCTTCCGCTCACCCATGTAGAACATCGATAAAGAACAGATATGCTTCGAGCAGACTATATCTAAGACATAGGTAGCTCAAAATCACACTAACTTTATTTATTCGATCGTGATAAATAGCTTCTCATGCCGATCTACTCCTCCCTGCCCGTAAAGGTCAGAAAACAAAACCATCTTTGACCCAAGGGCCATGACAACAACAACAAAAAAAAAAAAAAAACACAAATAGCAAAAAATTAAATAGCAACAAAAAAAACTCCAAAATACAGAGGCGCCGACGGTTGATGAGGCAGCAGAAGGCGGCAGGAAGTCACAGCTCCAGCACTTGAGGATGACGAAGAGGAGGAGGAAAGAAGGAAAAGATCCTTCCTCCCCCAACCGGCACTTTTTTTTTGTTTATCTTTTTAGAGCGGCTATGGTTTTTTTTTTTTTTTAACATGTAAGAGTTGGTTTTGGCTATACTGACCTTAATTTGTTTTCAAAATATATCATCTAAAGATTTACATCTTAATCCTAAAAGGTTTTTATAAGAGTGAGATAATTAATTAATATGATAATGAGTGGGTGCCGCTAAAGATACTCTTAACTTTTATTATAATTTTTTTTTAAAATAAATTAATGTGATAGTTCATAATTAGGAAAAGATTAAGCAAACAAATTAACATGTTGATTTAATTAATTAATAATTGACTTGTCAACCATACATTCTTAATTATTTCATAAATTAAAACAGGTACCTCTAAGCATTTTCCAAAATGAAAATGTTAAAAGGATTTTCTAAAGCACGGTTGGCCTTAGTCTACCTCATTCATTACAAATTTAAAAGAAATATTTCCTAGCGCCAGATGCATATATGCATGGGTGATATATATATATATATAAGGTTCGACGAATACCAGAATATATATAGAGAAAATTGACAAAAATTAGGGAAACATGAAAAATAAGAAAATGACATATATGCTGGAAGTCTGGGGAAACTAGTCTATATGTTTTTTATAAAGGTATGACATTTGTTCACTCTTCAAAGCGTTTTTTAGAGTTGAGTTAAGCTCATATTTCACATATTGTGTTAATTTTAATATGATATCAGAGCTAAAGGTTCTGAATTCAAACTTTTACTCTGTCGTTTGCCTTTCATTTAATATTCAATCCACGTATTGGGCCTTAAATTTTTGAAACAAGTGATAATTTAACGATATATACCTTCCTGGATCCGGCTTATATATATGATGCAGTGAAATTTTTGATGGCCCAGATGCAAGCAAGGGTTATTTAACTTAAAAACTTACGTTGTTTACCAAACAGCAAGGACAAACATTTTTTCCATGACTTCATGCCATTCTGCAGCAAGTCCTTCACGAAGCCTCTAGTCCTCAACCCACAGCATGCTCATTGCTTAGGGAAAATAAAAATAAAAAATCTAAGCTCACAATCTTGTCGATACCAGAGCCTGGAACTAGTCTCTATCCTACTTTCTCTACTAGGTCCACAACGACAACAACAGATCCTCACCTAACGAGCATGATGGGAACCAAGGTGGACCTACTCTTAAAGATCCTTTGTAAGTTTCAGATGGGCCAATTATAAGACCAAGAGCCAAAAAGATTAGGGAAGCAATGCAAGGATTAGTGCAATCCATTTAGGATGAAGCTTGCAAGAGCCCAACACTCAAGATTGGATTAAAAGAAGGAGAACCAGTCTTGATCCACTTGATCCAAGCTGTGGAAGACTTGACTTAAAGAGAGGGCCTATTGGTATTGAAGGCTTTCAATTTGGCTACAGGCTTTATTTTATTAGTTTAAAATAAATGAGCTTGAGGATGTTTGGCCCATATATTTCTTATGTTTTATTAATTAAGGTTTCAAAAGAACTTTAATTGTATCCACTTGAGAGTATTTTGGGAAAGGGGCCTTATTTTGGCCTAGGGTTATTTTTGTGGGGAGCATTTAAACATTTCATAGCCGCCCACTTAAGAAGGCAGACAATATTTGAATTTCAATTATGAGTTGAGTTTACTCCTCTTGTTTTTTATTGAACTCTTGAATTTATCAAAGGTAAATCACAACCTTTGTAGCTTTCTTCCTCGTAATTTGGGTTCTTGAGACGAGATTTCAATGGGTTTAGATTTTAATATAATCTAGGTTCTTGAAAAAAATTCTCAACGGGTCTAAATTCTCCATCCATAGACTTGAGTTTGGCTTTCTTGGGTGAATTTTCAAATTGATTGTGAGTTCAAGGGATTTCTTTTCCTGCGGGTTCACATCAGAGCATATGCCCGAACATACAACAACAAATAGAAAACAAAGAAAAAATCACCTTTTGGTCCGTTCTCTGGATCTAACGACTCCATTAGTAGGATTTTCTGAATTTTTTTCATATGTTTTTCCCTTCCCTTTTGAACCTAGTACACAGAGGATGAGCCGATGAAGATGCAGAACTTTTTTTTTTTTGGTTCTCTTGAAAGCAAACGGCTTCAAGTGTTTTTGCCTATGCATAAATGCATAGGGTCATATAGACGACATCAGTTGCTTCTCTTGTTAAAAAATAAAAAAAAAATAAAAAAAGGACTTTTTACTGTTTGCTAAACAGCGTGACTTTTTTGGTTAAAAAAACCCTTGGTTGCATCTAGACCATTCAAAAATTTCACAGCAAATATGCAGTAGTTTCACTACCGCATATAAGCCGAATCCTACCTTCCATACCTTCCATGGACAATTGTTTTTGGAAAGAAATATTAAATATCACTGTAAATTCATAACATAGAAATCACTTTAATTCCAATTAGCGACTAACTAATGAAAAATAACACGTACAGCTTGTGATTTGGAATGATCTTATATTTCGTCAATGTTTTGTGGAACTAAAATCAATTATGTACACTGAAAAAGGATCCTAATTAAAAAGGGAAATTAAGTCACAATTCTCTCAAGCTGGATACGAAGAGCGCGAGTATTTTGGTATACATGAAGAATTCTTCCATGCCCTAGCGTGGAGTTTAAGTATCTCTGTTGCTTTTTCTTTAGCCTTGTTCCCACAGTCCACTTGAAGCATCAAACACAGCTTTGCCACGACACCCAACTGCAACATTTCCTGAACAACTGCCGGAGATGCCGAGAACTTTGAAACGGACAAGAGAATTCTCACCGCCTTGTCGGTCGCCAATTGCGAAACCCTCAGAATTTTCTTTGACACAATGGCCAGCCCCGCCCCATGCTCCAGCAGCTCCGCCCGTCCCTCGGCGCAACCGCATAGCATATCCAACGCCATCAGCATCATTTCACAAGCCCTTTTCTCTGAAGAATCAAGAAGAAGTCCTATCAAAATAGGTACTGCACCTGCTTTCACTGCTTTGATTCTGTTTCTTCCCCACGGACACAGCTGGATTAGTGATTTTAATACGGCGTTTGAGGCCTGCTGGGATATCTGATCACGCAACACGTGGACTAATTCGACGAACAGCTCGGTTTCCAAATGGATCAGCTGCATCGGCTCAGCAACTTCCAGCATGGATTTCAACAACAAAACCGCATAAGCACGAGACTCGTAGTTGTCACGTTGCATGACACGTATCAATGATTTGATAAACTCGCCGTTTTTCCCAATAAGAGTCTTTAGAGCGGCTTCAGAGAGTTGGAGAATGTGGAGGATGCTTAAGGCAGCTTCGCCGCTTGAAGCTTCTTCTGCTGTCGAACTCACAATGGAAGCTAAGAAGTCAACCGCACCTGCAGCTTCCATGCAGCGCTTATTGGCTGCACTCTCTGAAGCGATTGAGCGGAGCTTTTGGAGGCATATTATCTTCGACTGTGGGGATTTGGCGTCGTTGAGGAGCTTGACAATTTGGACTTTGTTGATCGGAGGCTTGGGTGTTGGAATCCTCTCGACGCCGTGCGAAGCGTTGATGGTGCACCATGATTGGATCAATCGCCTGAGAGTGTGGTTTGGTGTTAGATCGCAGTCAGCTGGAAGTGCTTGTTTTGTAGCCGGGCAGGTATTGTTTTTCCCAGAAAACAACCACTTTTCGATGCTTTCGCGGTCGTAGGTTATTCCGGTAGAGAGCGTAACGGGATCTTTCATGAGTTCTAGAGAAATGGGGCAGAGAAAGAATCGGGGAACATCGATCTCATCCATTTTAGAGAAGATTTGATACAAGGAATTGGTTTGAAGCTGTATCTTGGAGAGCGCTGTGTGAATTGGTTTGAAGACGTTGGGAGGAGAGGGGTGGGTTTTATATACGCGTGTGGAGGATTGAGGTTTCCAAAATGAGAAAGTCAAAACACGGAAAATAGGAGCGTTGAGAGAGAGAGAGAGAGAGAGAGAGAGAGAGATAGAGATAGAAATGACTTTTCCAAGCTAATTAATATTGAAAGGAAAGGCTGAAGAAGGGCCAATTAACTTGAATTACCAGGTCATCGATGGGCGGTGGTACGTACGACTGGCAAAGCCAACAGCACAACGTGAATTGTACATGCCATGGAATCTGCATTAATTATCCCATGCCACGCCCTTTTGACTTTCCGTTTTTTTCTTTTTCTATCAAAACTCGTGGAATTCTCAATTTATTTATTTATTTAATAGGAGGAAACGACCTCACTCCATGCGTTTACTTGGCCAACCTTCGCACTTTTTCTTGGGCTTTCAAATTGGGAATTCAGTTGCATAAATTGAATTTGTCCTCTTTATTTAAAATATGATTAGAGACGTTATTGGCAACGATTCAATCTTGCATTTGATTTGTCAAATGTCAACCCCAGTGCAAGTTGTAACCGTACGAAGTATTCCACCTTTTATTTATTTATTTATTTTAAGGTATGAATTAAGTATTTCAAAATTGAGCCGGCCAGAGCTAAAGGAAAGAAGTTGAGGAAATAGTCGGTTTTATTCTCAATATTAGAGATCGATATTTGAGAATCTGATTCGTGCATCAATATTTTATTTCAAGAAATTTAATTTTTGCATGCATTCTGGGGGTAATTTAATTTATACTCAAATAAGATTTGAATTCTCTAAAAAATGATATGACTTTTAAATTATAATTAGATTAAAATTTAATAATCAACTATCGTAAGTTTAATAATAATTTTAAAAATCACTTAATTTTTTATAAGACTCAAAAAAAACTTAAGTTCTCTTTATAGTATTACTAAGAAATAGAGTTATTTTTTCTGGGGTGTATTCTGGTAAATTATTTTACACGTGTTTAATGAAAAAAACATTTGAGTTGACATAACAGGGAATTTCGAAGATAAATAATAAAATAAGACTTACAAAGTAGTTAACAGTCATCAATAAAAGTATTTGGTTGCTTTAGAAGAACAATTATAAAAACGTGCTCGGTGCTCCAAGAAGAATCAATGGAAAGCCCTACATATTTTTTATTGAATTCTGAAAAAGAATCAAGAAGAAAGAAGAAAATAGCTAAACCAATTTGTAAAAAGGAAAAAAAAAAAAAGACGTTGAAGCTGCCCATAAGATAAGACAAAAGAGATGATGTCATGACTTATCTCATAATAATTTGGTGTCGGCCATCAAAAAGTCTCCCACCGTCCTCACGTGGTAACACCCACGTAGTCCAGTCGGACAGTAGGAATAGTAATGCCATCCATATCTACCTTCGCGCTGAATGTCAAACCCCACAAAATTGATAAGTCGTCATCGTATCATACACGTACGCTTCATGTGCACAAATTCAAAAAAACAGAAAGTGATTGAAGCCATGTCGTCGTTCAATTTCCTAATATGAAAAAAAAAAATTAACCATATATGTCGACTCTTATATTTATTTTGTATTTATTAAATATAATATAATTTTTTAAATTATCATTAAATTTATGATTAATAATTATTGACTTTTAATCTCATAATAATTTTAAAAATTACATTACTTTTGATAAATACAAAATAAAAATAAAAATTAACATACATCATTACTTTATGAAAAATAGAGCAATGGTAAAGGTATTACAGAATTTATTACATCTTACAAACTAACATGATAGTCTATGCTATAAGTGTTTGTCTTCTTAACTGTCTACATAACACTTATTTTGTTAGTTACAAAATTGATGTTGCAATTTACGTGATACTCACGTAAATCCCTTCCCTCATGTCAACCACATCACCCTTAGAATAAGCCATTGGAGATAATCGACCGACCTAATGATCGGTCATGGGTCTTTGACCCAATTGTTCTTTGCCTGCGTATCTATGTGGCCCTGTAGGGGCTATCGTGTGTGTCACCTTGGCTTCTATTAGTGGAGAGGTCGTGGTTGGGTTTGTTAATGTGGTTGTGGAGGCAAGCCGAGGTTGTGGGATGGACAAAGTCAATACTGCTAACAATTGAAAAATGTGAGTCCTTAAGTTTTATAATGACTAATGTGGTAATGTCATGTAAAATTAATCGATCTTATGTCAGTCTGTAATGAATGTATAATATAAAATTTGTGGTATTTGGAGAAGTCAGGTGTATTTTCTATGTAACTAACTTTCGACTTCAAACATTTGGGAGGTTAAAAATATTCTTTAAGATAGGCATACAAACTTCATAGATGTAGATTCTAGACGTTCTAGACTAGTGGTCGGCGTAAAACAGGACCGGCGCCGGTAATTTGCAAGAGGCGCTAAAGTACGCAGGTCGACTTTGAGAAAGTCTTGACTACTTTTTCTTCTTAATTGGGTGCTGGAGTTGGACCGCTCCTCAATGACTAAATTAATTAATTAAAACAACGGATATATCTAGAACCACCAAACCAAAGTGATTGGTTTTAAAACCAGGTGGTTTTAGCAATACAGCCTGCTGGGGCCAGTGGAGATAGAGAGAAAATTGAGATGCAATTAAAATAAAGAGAAGATAAATTAATTAAGAAAGGATAATGTAAGGACTTAATTACGCGTTTTGGCCATACTGACCTTAATTTGTTTACAAAATATTTTATCTAGAGATTTACATCTTTATCCTAAAAGGCTTTCATAAGACTGAGATAATTAATATGATAATGAGTGTGAGTGTGCTAAAGATACTCTTAACTTTTATTATAATTGTTTTTTATATATAAATTAATGTGGTAGTTTATAATTAGGAAAAGATTAAGCAAACAAATTAACTTGTCAATTTCATTAATTAGCAACTGACTTGTCAACCATATATTCTTAATTATTTTATAAATTGAAATAGGTACTTCAAGCACTTTTCAAAACGAAAATGTTAAAAGGATTTTCTAAAGCACGGTTGGCCTTAGTCTACCTCATTCATTACAAATTTACAAGAAAAAATTCTTAGCGCGAGATGCATGGGTGATATATAAGGTTCCACGAATACTAGAATATATATAGAGAAAATGATAGAAATTTCTTATAAATTGGTTTATAAGAAAGTCATACAAATCAATCTTTAAAAATGACATGTGTCCTTAGCATGTGAGAAGTACCTACTTTTTTTAATAGCATATACTTTTCATATATTTTTTAAAAAACATTAATAAGAAAATATGTGTTTTTCACATGTTTAAATGACACATGTTACTTTTAGAGACTGATTTGTAGGAGTTTCCTACAAACTGGTTTGTAGGAAATTTCTGTCGTAGAGAAAATTAGGGAAACATGAAAAATAAGAAAATAACATATATGTTGGAAGTCTCATATTATTAGAGAAACTAGTTTTTGTGCTCCTTATAATGTTGTGATATCTCTCACTCTTCAAAGCGTCTTTTGGAGTTGAATTAGACCTATTTTTTACACATTGTGTTAATTCTAATATGGTATCAGAATTAAAGGTCCTGAGTTCGAACCTTGACTTGATCCGTCATTTACGTTCTATTTAATATTCAATCTACGTATTAAGTCTTAAATTTTTGGGACAAGTGGTAATTTAACAATATATACATTTCAAGATCCGGCAACGACAACAACAGATCCTAACCTAACGAGCATATGCCCGAACATACAACAACAAATAGAAAACAAAGAAAAAAATCACCTTTTGGTTCATTCTCTGGATCTAACAACTCTATTGGTAAGATTTGCTGAATTTTTTCATATGTTTTTCTTAGGGCTGAAAAGGCGGGCGGTTATTAACCGTCCGCCAACCGCTAACTGCCTAAAATCGTTAACCGCAAAACAGCAAAACCGTATAACCGCCTTCAAGGCGGTTGAAAAAAAAATCGCTAACCGCCTTAGGCGGGGCGGTTAGCGGTTTTGGTATAGGCGGTTAGTCGTTATAACCGCTCACTTCTGAGCCTCAGCCTCACCGCACGGTGGTTTCTTCCCCGCTTTCAACCTTCAGGTAAGGTTTTATTCATCTACATCTTCTCTCAAAGTTTTAATTAGGATTTTTTTTTTTTTTTTCACTCAGGACCTCATACTCATTTTAGTGATATCACAACTGCAGCGAGATCAATTCACTCTGATCACGTAACGCCCTTGTTTCATCCCCACTCCCCTTCGTTCTTACCAGGTCCAATTCTCACCAAGTCCCTTTCGGCCTTCGTTCTCACCAAGTTCGATTCTCTTTTCTCATTTCTCCTTAATCGTAATATACTAATAGCCAGATAGTCTAATATATCTATTTGTGTATATGTGTGTAAATCTGTGATTAAAACTTTTATATTTATGCGTAAATAAATTGTAAATAAATTGATTGATTGTTGACTTCTGATGTTCTACTTGTTAGATAAAGTTTAAATTTATTATTTATTTAAAAATAGATGCAAGAAGATCATAGTGCCAGTGGTACAATTGGTACTACATCCATGGATGATCCTGCCCCTAGTGTGATGGTAGATGATAATCCTGAAACGCATTCCTCTTTAAATGCTGAAACTGAAAGTGAAAGACATGTAGCTTCACAATCGAAACAATCCAAAAAGTCACCTGTAAATCAATTTCCAGTATGAGACCATTTTAAAAAAGTGAAACCAATTGACAAGGAGAACCTTAAAGTTATATACAATTATTGAAATAAGTTAATAGGGTGTCACTATAGGAAAAATGGCACCTCAGCCATGATGGCCCACCTTATCTCTAATTGCCCAAACTCTCTACTCAAAAAATCAAAACTACCAAAAACCCAAACTTTATTGCAAATGTCACTCAAGAAATGGTAGAAGGCAATAATAGCCCTCAAATGAGATTTATGAAGTATGATCCGGACAAGATAAGGAATAGTCTTGTTCGGTATTTTATCAAAGGTGAGTTGCCTTTTAGGCATGTGGAGAGTGAGGCGTTTAGAGAATTGATGAATGATATTGATCCTAGGATTAAACTACCATCTCGTATTACTTCACAAAAAGATTGCATGAAACTATACAATCAAGAAAAGGCAAAGTTGAAGGCTTTTATGAGTGGTCAAAAGGTTTGCATCACTACTAATATATGGACATCCATTCAAAATCTGAGCTACGCATGTGTTACCACTCATTTCATAGATTGTAATTGATTAATGCATAAGAAAATACACAAATTTGGCCTAATTACGATTATAGGGGTGACACTATTGAAAAAATGATTGAGAGTACATTGATGGAGTGAGGACTTGATACTATTTTCACTATTACAATTGATAATGCCATAGTAAATGAATCGGCGGTTGGGTATATGAGAAAGAGGATTAGGAACAAAGTTTCTACCGTTTTGGAAGGTCAATTACTTCACGTTTGGTGTGCTACTCATACTTTAAATCTTATTGTTGGTAATGGCCTGGAAGACTTAACTGACTGTATTTCTAATATAAGCAGTGAAATATGTGAGGTTTTCACCGTCGAGGATGGCAAAGTTTACAGAGTGTATTGACTGGAAAAATATTCAATATACAAAGATAGTGTGTCTAGATGTTAAAACTAGATAGAACTCTACATACTTGATGTTGAGCATTGTTGAGAAGTATCAAAAAGCTTTTGACCTATTGGAGGATGATGAGAAAAAATGCTTTTAAAGCTCCTGCATTTGATGATTGGGAAAGGGCTAGGTTATATTTGAAGTTTTTGAAAGCTTTTTATGATGCCACATTGAAGTTTTCTGGTTCAATTTATATCACCACCAATTCATATTTCAATCAACTTTGTATTATTTAACGTACCTTGAATGAAAGGTGTCTCAGTTCTAATCCTATCATGAATTCTGTGAGGCAATTAATGAGATGCAACTATGAAAAGTATTGGGGAAACTATAGATAAGATGAACTTTCTGTCGTATGTTGCTTTTATTCTTGACCCGCGTTACAAGAAGAAAGCGTTATTGTTTTGTTTGAAAAGATCTAATGGGCCTGAGTGGGTGATAGAGTAGAGGCAAATGTAAGAGATGTCCTAAATCGTTTGATTGACCAATACACTAAGTTTCAAGGGGGCGAGTGTTCTATCTTTGACTCGGGGATAAGAAGTTCAAATACCAATTCTTCATATGTTGGTGATCAAGTTGAAGATGTAGATGATCAATTGTTGAAGGATTTCTCCCAACACCTTGTGGAAGAGAATGATTTGAATTGTATGTCGGATGTGGATTGGTATTTGTCGGATGGGTGTGAAGCAACAACAAAAGATTTTTATGTTTTAACTTAGTAGAAGTTTAATGCACTCAAATATCATATCTTCGCAAAGATAGCCCGTGATGTATTGGCCATTCCTATTTCTATTGTTGCCTCTGAGTCTGCCTTTAGCACCGATGGACGTATATTGGATCCCTTTAGGAATTCATTGTCTTCACTTACCATTAAGGCCTTGATTTGCACACAAAATTTGGTTAAAGAACTGCCTAATTGACATTGAGGAGTTTGTGGAAAGCTATAATGACCAAAGTAAATTAATTTTGCTTACTTTTCGTTATTTATTAATTCATTTAAGTTATTTATTCATTTAACTCAAACTTCTTTTGATTTTTATTGTAGATGAGCCTTCGCTTCGCACTCAACCTTCAAATTCAATAACTGATTCATCTTTTGCCTAGAAGTTTGTTAGTAATGAATGTTATTATTTTTTGAGTTGTGAATAATATTTTGAAATGCTAATAAAGAATCTGTTATTCTATGAGATTTGCTTTTTGCTTTTTTGTAATAGCGTGGTGATCATGAGGAGCTGTGGAGGAATTGGAGAGGAAGAATGAAATTATCTACTACTTACCCATGAGCTTTACTTCATATTGTTTTGTTGTAATTTGGTTTTTTTTTTTTTTTTTTTTTTGTAATTGTTGTTTTACATCATTCAGTAGCCTAGCCTTCGGATTGTAATTTTTAACCTATGGATTATTGGCTTGCTTGGTGGTTTATTATGTTTGATTGTATTATCATTTATTTTATTTTTTTGGCATGAGCTTATCAGGGTTTACTCATTACTGGTTTAGTAAGGTTTTTTTTTTTTTAGATAATTTCAGCAACCTAACCAAACAAAATGTATGAGTTATTTTGTTTTAAACATATGGTTTTTTTTATGTTGCTTGTATGGGTTATTTTTTTTAAGCATCATGCCAAATTTTAAAGTTTAAACATTGCTTGTATGGGTTTTTTTTTTAAGAATCAGATTCAGGCCAAATTTTAAACGTTGGGTTTTTTTTATTGCTTGTATGGATTATTTTTTTTAAGCATCAGGCCAAAACGTTGGGTTTTTTATAATACTTGTATGAGTTTTTTTTTTTCTTTTTTTAAGTATCAGGTCAAATAAGCCCTGAAAAAAGCAAGAAAATGAGCCAAAAAAAAAAATTAAATGACCCAAAATTCAAAATAGGCCTAAAAAGTCCAATTTTATCAAAAGCGGTTATAGCGGAATAGTTTTATGTCTAATAACTGCTAATCGCCCTAGACGGTGCGGTGTCGGTTACGGTTTTAGAGTAACCACTTAAGACGGTTGCAACTGCGATTATAACCAATAACCGCTAACCGCAACCGCCTTTTCATACCTAATTTGTTCCTTTTCTTTTGAACCTGGTACATTGAGGATGAACCGATGAAGATGCAGAACTTTTTTTTTTTTTGTTCTCTTGAAACCAAATGGCTTCAAGTGTTTTTACCTTGCATAAATGCAGAGTCATAGACGACGTTGGTTGCTTCTCTTGTTTAAAAAAAAAAGACTTTTTACTGTTTGCTAAACAGCGTGACTTTTTGGGTTAAAAAACCCTTGGTTGCATCTGGACCATTCAAAAATTTCACAACAGTATAAGCCGGATCCTACCTTCCATGGACAATTATTTTTGGAAAGAAATATTATATATCACTGGAAATTCATAACATTGAAATCACTTTAATTCCAATTAGCGACTAATTAATGAAAAATAACACGTACAGCTTGTGATTTGGTATGATCATATATTTCATCAATGTTTTGTGGAACTAAAATCAATTATGTACACTGAAAAAGGATCCTAATTAAAAAGGGAAATTAAGTCACAATTCTCTCAGGCTGGATACGAAGAGAGCGAGTATTTTGGTATACATGAAGAATTCTTCCATGCCCTAGCGTGGAGTTTAAGTATCTCTGTTGCTTTTTCTTTAGCCTTGTTCCCACAGTCTACTTGAAGCATCAAACACAGCTTTGCCACGACACCCAACTGCAACATATCTTGAACAACTGCCGGAGATGCCGAGAACTTTAAAACGGACAAGAGAATTCTCACCGCCTTGTCGGTCGCCACTTGCGAAACCCTCATAATTTTCTTTGACACAATGGCCAGCCCCGCCCCATGCTCCAGCAGCTCCGCTCGTCCCTCAGCGCAGCCGCATAGCATATCCAACGCCATCAGCATCATTTCACAAGCCCTTTTCTCCGAAGAATCAAGAAGATGTCCTATCAAAACAGGTACTGCGCCTGCTTTGACTGCTTTGATTCTGTTTCTTCCCCATGGACACAGCTGGATTAGTGATTTTAAAGCGGCGTTTGAGGCCTGCTGGGATATCTGATCGCGCAACACGTGGACTAATTCGACGAACAGCTCGATTTCCAAACGGATCAGCTGCGTCGGCTCAGCCATTTCCAGCATGGATTTCAACAACAAAACTGCATAAGCGCGAGGCTCGTAGTTGTCACGTTGCATGATACGTATCAAGGATTTGATAAACTCGCCGTTTTTTCCAATAAGAGTCTTTAGAGCGGCTTCAGAAAGTTGGAGACTGTAAAGGATGCTTAAGGCTTCGTCGCTTGAAGTTTCATCTGCTGTTGAACTCACAATGGAAGCTAAGAAGTCAACGGCACCTGCAGCTTCCATGCAACGCTTATTGGCTGCACTCTCAGAAGCGATGGAGCGGAGCTTTTGGAGGCATTTTATCTTCGACTGTGGGGATTTGGCGTCGTTGAGGAGCTTGGCAATCTGGATTTTGTTGATCGGAGGCTTCGGTGTTGGAATCCTTTCGACACCGTGCGAAGCGTTGATGGTGCACCATGATTGGATCAATCGCCTGAGAGTGTGGTTTGGTGTTAGATCACAATCAGCTGGAAGTGCTTGTTTTGTAGCCGGGCAGGTTTTGTTTTTTCCAGAAAACAACCACTTTTCAATGCTTTCGCGGTCGTAGGTTATTCCGGTAGTGAGCGTAACGGGGTCTTTCATGAGTTCTAGAGAAATGGGGCAGAGAAAGAATTGAGGAATATCGATCTCATCCATTATTGATTTTCAGATTTGAGAGAAGGAATTAGGAAGAATGGTGTTGAGAGAGCTGTGTGAATTAGTTTTAAGATGTTGGGAGGAGAGGGATGGGTTTTATATGCGTGTGGAGGAGTGAGGTTTCCAACATGAGAAAGTCAAAATACGGAAAATAGTAGCGTTGAGAGAGAGAGAGAGAGATAGAGAGAGAGTAAGAGATGACTTTTCAAAGCTGTTGAAAGGCTGAAGATGGACCAGCTTTTAATTACATTTGCATTATCCCATGCCACGCCCTTTGACTTTCTTTTTTTGAATCAAAACTCGTGCTTTTTAGAAATAGTGCCGTCCACTTGCCAACAAAAGCTAGTGGAGGCTACGAATTCTCAATTTTTTTATTTATTTTGGTTAATACGACGAAACGATCTCACTCCTTGCTTTTACTTGACCAATCTGCGCACTTTTTCTTGAATTTTCAATTTGGAAATTCAGTTGCATAAATTGAATTTGTCCGCTTTATTAAAAATTTGATTAGGAACGTAAGTGCCAATGATTCAATCTTGCATTTGATTTGTCAAATGTCAAACCCCAGTGCAAGTTGTTACCGTACGAAGTATTCCACCTTTTTTCTTTTTTCTTTTTTTGAGGTATGAAGTATTCCAAATTAAATTGAGCCGGCCAGAGCTAAATGAAAGAAGTAGTTGAGGAAATAGTCGGTTTTATTCTCAATATTTGAGATATTTGAGACGTGCACCAATATTTTATTTCAAGAAATTTAATTTTTGCATGCATTCTGGGGGTAATTTATATTCAATTGCATTGTATTCATTTAGTAGTTTTTTTTCTCAATTAAAAAAAAATAATAATATTATAGACTCCCATCCCTATCAAAAAAGCGATCGAGTGTATAATTTTTTGTGCTATCTTTGAATTTATCTTTTAATCTGTTAACAGGACTAGATCTTGAGTGATCATCTCATATACAATATTATAAAACTAGGACAAAATGTCATGAACTTACCTAATAATTAAATTGGTATCATCTACAAAGAACATCAAGCCAAGTCAATTGTTTTTTTTCAGACTTAATTCACGAACATTGAACTTGGTCATCAGTTTCACCTTGTTCATCAATTTTTCAACCATCTAACTCTTTCTTTTCTTAATTTACATCTCAGTTTCCCACCAAATGTCTCCTCTGATAGAAAGGATAACAAAAAACCAAGTATATATATATGCATGTGTTGTAATATATTCTTTAATATTTAAAATGTCGCATGTTAGAATATATATTATATTCTTATGTTACAAGTTTATTAATTTTTCTTAATTTATTAAATTTACTTGTTTACCACTTATAACCCTTTTTTTTTTTTTTTTTTTTGTATAAATAGAGGCTTCTATAATACTTTAATATTGAGTAATATACTAGATGTAATTCATACATCTTTTTTTGCTTTTGCTCTCTTTTTCTTTCTTTTTACTATTCTTCAATATATTTAACATGGTCCATATGTCACATGTAACTTAGTGTAGATTAATTAAATACAAATTAAAGATGTTTTGTAGTCTATTCCAATAAGAACACTATTAATAGAATTCTATTTGGAATTAAGTTCTACTCCTTAATTAGTAGGAGGAATAATTAAAGTAAATTTTTCATAGAGGGTCCTTAACTTAACTCATAAATAAAAAGCTTGTATATTCCATCCATATAGGCGAAAAAATCACATCGGATAGAAGTAGGGTTGTTTTTTACGGTTGTGTTCTGAGAAATTATTTTACACGAGTTTCAAGAAAAGACATTTGGGTTGACAAAGCAGGAAATTTCTACTTGTTTGTATATATCCAAGATTAATAATGAAATAAAGAGAATATTATTCAGTCTTTTTTTGTTGCTTTATTTTTCAGCATTTCCATTTGTCACATTTATATTCACTTTTTTTAAAACAACAAAAAAAATACCGAAACATAAAAACAGATAATGCTGAGTAAGATTTCTATTAAATAAACTTACAGAGCAGTTAACGGTCATCAATAACAGTGGTTGGTTGCTTTGAAAATTTCTGTAGCTGGACTTTGAATTGTTTTTTTTAAAAAAATATTCTCATTTTTTATATTACATTAACTATTTTTTAATAATTTTTTTTTACTTTTTATATCACATCAAACATTTTTTATTATTATTTAATTAAAATACTCACTAAAAACACAAAAACTTTTACTTTTCAATATAAAAAATTTATTACATTCTATTTACATTATATCACATAAAAAATTAACAATCTTCTTAACTTTAATTTCCTCTTTTACCAAACACCCCACTGAACCTACACGAAGAAATTAGTAGAAGAAGAATTAAAAACGTGCTCCAAGAACAATCGAGAAAGAAAGAAGAAAATAGGTAAAGCAAAATAAAATAAGACAAAAGAGGGTGTTGTGGATGTCAATATGTCATGACTTGTCTCATAATTGTTGTTGGCCAATAAAGTCTTCTCACGTGGTAAAACTAAAACCCCAAGTAGTCCAGTCGGACAGTAGGAAGAATAGTAGTGGCATCCATTATTTAAAGAGTTGTCAGAGCCGCCATAGCCTGCCAACTCAGCTCTTAACCAAGGCTGACCTGTCTTTATCTTCTACTTGCACCCTGCAGCCTAGGCTTCTACCGCGAGTCGTTCATTCATGTGTTTAAGAAGCCGTGTAAGAACTTACAAAAAAACAAAAAAAAAAAGATAGCAGCCGTGTAAGAGCAGCGTAGCCGTAGATCAGCTCAGGTCGTCCGGGTAGCTGTAGATTGCTTATCCACCCATGGTTTTTTTTTTTTTTTTTTTTTTTTTTGTAAGTCGCCCATTGGTTTTTTTTTTTAATTTTCTTGGTAGTTGGATGTTTTATTTCTACTTTGGTATCAACTGGGCCATGGCTGGCTTCCTCATCATTATAGTTCTGGACGGGCTGTTTTTCTGATTAATGTAAAGTCAATCATCAAGCCGACCATCATATTTCTCCTATTATTTTCTTTCATTTTTTCTTTTTTTTTTTTAAAAAAAAAAATTACTATTAAATCTATAATTTTATGCATAGATTTACATATTTAATAGTAATTTTTTTTATATTATTTAATAGTAATTTTAAAGTACAAAAATTATAAAAATGACCAAAAAAATTTGTAGCAAAATTCTCTGAGAAATTTACTTTTATATTTTCACATTGATAAATATATTAATTTTAAAAAAACCTATACATACTTTAACCTGCTACTATTATAGTTTCTTTATGTTTTCGAACTTCAAAAAATGACAACGAGTCTTCCCATTTATCCGGGTGTATCAAATTAACTATTTTTTACATTTTTCTATCAAAAATACTATTGAAGTTATAATATATATATATATATATATATAAAGACTTTTTGAAAAAAAAAAATTAAAGATGGCTGATATGAAAAGAGCCATCTCTTTTTGGCATTTTGTAGTTTTATTATTTAATTTATTAATAATTTTGAGGGTATATTTCGATGAGAAAAATACAAAAATATTTAATTTAACACAAAATGATAGTATGGGCTCGTGGGATGTAATGTCACTTTTTAAAATTTAAACACCTATATGAAAAAGTAGTAATTATTATGGGGTTAAAAGAAATACGCAGCATGGGCCCCGACCTTACCTAGGGTCTGTGCATTAAAGGGGCCAAGACGACTTAGAATTCAATGTAATCACCGCCGACTATCTTTAATTTTTGGTCAAAGTTAATCTTTTTCTTTGTAAAATGTATTTGAGGCATATATTGGACAGAGAGCTATGAAGAAATGAGAGTGCAATCAGCAATGGATGACTGCCCATATTACGTGAAACATGTCATTCATTGAATCTGCTATATTCAGTACTCTGTAATTCATTATGAAAACAGGATTAGGTCAAATGAAAGAGGATTATGTTCTGATTGGATTTTATAGTTTTGATGATGGGATATGGCTGTAGTGTTTGAAGGGTTGGATTGATTTCGAAATTACCCTTCAAACATTACTATATATATATAATATATATATATAAACACGAAGGATACATACCATATTTTTATTATATATACGGTCTTTAGATTTATTTAAATTTTATTGATTATTTCAATAATTAGTATTTAATTTAATTTTTAAGAGTTGTATTATTTTATAATTTAATAATGAATTTGGCTTTAAATTTTTTATTAGTCAATGTCTATTTAAGTATTCTTTTTATATTTCAATGGAGAATATGTGTTAAAATGAAAAATAAACATTTATTTTGTTTAAGATATGACTCTTTTTCTCTTTCAGTGGTAGAACTTTATCAAAAGCCAATTAAACTCTGGTTCAATCTACTCATATCTTTATTTTGGTGTTTTTGTCAATGAATTTATATAAATATTTTTACTCTTATGAGACAGCTTATTAGAATGATGAATAAACATATATTTTGTTTAAAGTGCGACTAATCTTCTCTAACTCTACCAAAGCCGATAAAACTCTGGTTTAACTCATTCTTATCTTTAATTATTTAAATAAAATTCTAAATTAACTTGAGATTTTATCTTTACCAATCATCTATAATTATCAACAAAATAAAACAATCATCTATTAGTTCACGTGCTGATATGACTTGCATGCCCTGATGATGCATGTGATCAAAAGAATTAAATAAAAAATTATTAGAAAAAAAAAAAAAGAAAAGAGAATAGGAAAATTAAAGGGGAAGAAAAAGTTTGCTCTCCTTTTGTTTTTTCGGTGATAGACAACCGCCTTGTCGTTACAAGCTTTATATCGTGTAACTGTTGAGTCTTCCTTTCTTGGGATGGTTGGGGCAGTTATAGTTCCAAATTCATCTTTGACACGTGGTATTAATTGGGAAGGCAATTACTATTATCATCATCATATTTACTAATTAATTACAGTTTCATGACTTGTCTCATAATTGTTGTCGGCCTACAAAGTCCTCTCACGTGGTCAAACCCCAAGTAGTCCAGTCGGACAGTAGGAATAGTAGTGGCATCCATTTCTAAAGAGTTAAAGAGAAAAAATACAAAAGAGGCGCCATCAAAAGCCCTTCCAACTCAACTCTTAACCAAGGCTGACCTGTCTTTATCTTCTACTTGCACCCTGCAGCCTAGGCTTCTACCGCGAGTCGTTCATTCGTGTGTTTAAGAAGCCGTGTAAGAACTTACAAAAAAAAAAGAAGAAGAAGCCGTGTAAGAGCAGCGTAGCCGTAGATCAGCTCAGGTCGTCCGCGTAGCTGTAGATTGCTCATCCACCCATGGTTTTTTTTCAACTGGGCCATGGTTGGCTTCCTCATCATTATAGTACTGGCCCTACTGGGCGGGATGTTTTTCTGATTAATGTAAAGTCAATCATCAAGCCGACCATCACATTTCTTCTTATTATTTTTCTTTCATCTTTTTTTTTTTAAAAAAAAAAAAACAAAAAAAAGATACTATTAAATCTATACTTTCATGTGTAAATTTATATATTCAATAGTAATTTTAAAATATAAAATTTGTGAAAATGACCAAAGAAAAATTTGTAACAAATTTCACTGAGAAATTTACTTTTATATTTTCACATTTTTTTTAAAAAAATATACATACTTTAACCTTTGACTATTAGAGCAGTCACACTGGCTTAGTCATCTTCAACTTTTGGCTAAGATGGCTAAGCAAGACACCAAAAAACACATCCATCGGTTTATGTAAACCAAGATGCAAAAACCGTTCATATACAGTGTCACACCACATGGGGCGTGACACTGTACATGAATTCAACAATTTTTTATTATATAACTTTTCTCTCTCTTCCTTTTTATCTTTTCTCTCACCATCTTTTTTCTTGTGCTTTCTACCATGAACGAAATACCCATATTACTCAACTTCTTCACCCATTTTCTACCGCCGAACAAAATCACCCAGTTTTATAGAAGTCTCAGGGATTATTCTTCACCCTGATTTGGTTCTTTTGCATTGATTTTCCAGCCTAATCCCCTTCTTCATCCTCCCCTTTGCCCATATATACCCCAAATCGTAGCACAACGGCGACGGCAATTTTCTGGCGCTGGTGTGATCTCTGGCGACTGCCGAATAACCCAAGATTTTCTGGTGCTGTTGAGATATTGGAGAGGAGCAAGCTTGATTTCAGTGAAAATGGTCAGTTTCCGTTTCTGATTTGGGATGGTCTCAAAGCTCGATTTCTTGGAGAGGATTCAATTCGTTGATATGTAGATGGAGACCCATTATGTGGGTCGATTTGTGGGTGGAGACCCATTCTTGGAGATGAATACTTTTAACATGGAGTGGAGACTCATAATGTACACGCAAAGCTCGTTAACGTAGTAGGTGCTTGCCCTTGTTTGGTTCTGGAAAGCATGGGAAAGTAAAAAAAGTAAGAAGAAAAAGAAGGGGAATTTTCATCTGATTACTGATTTTTT